>JABUQX010008687.1:0-37188 GCA_015478945.1 Trachelipus rathkii
CTTGACCTTGAAAAGAATAGACGATAAGGCGCAAGAGAGATAGAAGAAGGAGAGAGGAAAGAAGTGAAAATTGCCTTTCGTTCACTGTTAAAGAGAATTGCTTTGTATAGTTTTTTTTATATAATTTCATTAATTTTCATAGTTTTGCTTTATATAGTTTCAGTAGTTTTGATACTTAGTTTTATTTCTTGATAATTTTAACAGGAAGCGCTACATAATAATGCTAGCTCCATTATCTTAACAATTTAGTTCTTTTATAACCTTTAGGAAAATGAGTTTAGTTTGTAATGCTTTAGCACCCGCTATAAAACCGCTTGTAGTTTTGAGTCAATGTTTGGCTTTATTAACCAATAACCGTTAATGTTTATCACTTTGTTTTAATAATTTTAAAAGCTTTATGTTTGAATCTTGATCGATTTCGATCTGGCGACCAGTTATTTGTAAGAAAACTAACCATACTTTTAAGCTAGAATACTTCTTGGTAAAGTTAACATAGTCTTAGTAAGCACTAATTTTCTTTTAAGTAGTTGGTATCTAGCGATATTAACATATTAACCTTGCTTTAAAACTGCATGACAAACTTTAAAATGAGGAAAAGCACTCTTGAAAAATAAGCAAAACCAGCTCGCGCTCACGAAATATTGCGCGTCAAATAATGAATATAGTGATGCACCGCCATCCGACACTAATATGCGAACTTTGTCTCCAGTTACGTTCTACTTGGAGACAAAAACAAATAAACTACACATAGACAGCCCTGTACAGCAAATACCAGGTTATCCTGACTTCCATCTTTGCTCGTACAGCCTCAGCCACATTTCCATTTAGAGATGCGAGTACTACCATCTCAAGGATGGTCAAGTGTGTTGTTTACTTTGGACATACTGCACACATATGTTGATTGAACCAAATCTTTTGGCAAAGAGATTTTTCTACGAGAGGGGGTCCTTGTAGTAAGGTAAATTGTGTGTCAATGATCGAATCAACAAATGTGTGCAAGAGGCGCTCAAGCATTTTTAACATGCTCCAAACACCGAAAATTCCCTTAAAAACAATCCCACTGATGTAAGCCATGACGGCAACCCTAAGAATACCTAAATTTCCTACAAACAAACCTTACATAGTAACATATCCAATAAGACACACATCTCCTCAATTACCCTTGTTCCTAAGACTCAAAGTTCTGTAACTTCACTCCAAGGTTGTGGCTCTCTCTTGCAATTTCTTCCACAATTTCGTTTCAGAACGTTTTGCTATGCATTTTTTCTGTATGACGCAGAGCCAAGCGGGAAGCTTCCAAGTACTTTCCCAGCATTGCGAGCGCCATTAGCTCTGCTGAAATCGAATAGTATAGATCGGGTTTTGAAAGTGGCTCCAAAAGTGAGAATAAGGGTGGCTGGATGGGGGTTGAATTGTGGTTTGAAGCAGAGATATAGCTTTCCCAGTATAATATTCCCTAAAGCAAGTATACTATATTAATATACCCTATTGTTATGATCTGTGATATATATATATATATAATATAAAAATATATATTATATATATATAATATTATATATATTATATATATACTATATATATATATTTATATATATATATATATATAATATAATATTATATATATATATATATATATATATAATATAATATATATATATATATAATATATATGATTGTTATATATACTCTATCATAATTTTAATATTTTTACTAACAGATGTGCGCATTTTTTATAATACAAGGTAAATTTTAAGAATACTAAAGTGTATTCCGCTGTGGTATGAGTTTTCTCGGCAGTCTTTAAAAAAGAGGAGTTTGGAGGTAATTAATGCCTTAATAAATGATTTTATTTTCAGCAGTTAGATTAATTAAGTGTCGTTAATAAACATTTTTTGCATGAAAATTATTGTCCAAAAATTTCCTGTATGATGTCATGATTTTTATTGAATTTATATTTAGAGCTAATTTTGTTCCTGAACATATTATTTTACTCGAAAGTTTTCAATATATTTTCGCTCATGGTGTAATAAATTTACAATTTGATATAAAAGTGGATTTAATTGTAATTAATGTGTCCCATGAATATATATTATTTTTATTTTATCTTTGATAATAATAAATGTTAACATCATTATTTATTATTATCTAACTGTTAAATTTGGATCATGTAATTATCAAAAATTAATTGATCCCTAGGTTGTTTGATGGGCCTAGTCTGCTGTGACTAGGTTGCTTATGACGAGTTGTTGTAACGTCAAAAAAGGGCTTTTGTTTGTAGTGAGGTGCTAATACACACCTATAATAAAAAGAGTGGAAACAACATGGTTTTGACTCATTAATCCCAACACGGTGTTGTGTCAGCGAGAGCAGGCAGCGGATCCAACACCACATACTGGCGAACCTAGCCATTGGATGAAGAACGTGGAACTTCAAACAGTCAGATGTTGCAAACAGCCATCTATAGTATATATAATATGATATATATATATATAATATATAATATATTATATATATAATATATTATATATATATATAATTAATATATATATATATATATATAGATATATATATATATATTATATATATATATATATATATATAATATATAATATATATATAATATATATATATTATATATAATATATATATAATATAAATTATATATATATATATTAATTATATATATTAATAATATATATATTATATATTATTTGTATATATATATATAATATAAATATATAATATATATATATATATTAATATTGGTGCGTCTGTGGAAGGGCTGCGACCACCACTGCACGATCCAAGCAGCCCCCCGGGAACGAAAACCGCCAATTTCATCGCGACAATGCCACTCTCTTCAACATCATCTAGTCTTCAGCTAATGCAGGTGTTCTCAAGTCAACTTACTTACCCCCTTCATATTGGTGACCACCGGAGTGACCAGTGCCACTGTAGTGGCACAACGAACAACCAGCCAGCATACCATCTTCTCTCAAAGTTGTTCGCCGTGGTAAGCATTTCGTTGTAGAGTTTGTTTTACCACAATCGTTTAACGCGGGGCATTACATCAATTCAAGTTTCTTCTGCTGGTCCGCTGCTAATGTTCGGTCAATCCTGGTAACTGTCTGTACTGTGCTTCTACTGCATGTGCAGACCAAGTACGTAAAGTACAGAGTGGTCGAAGCCGATTCTTCGTGCTTAATGTGTACACACCTGGCTCTCATCTGACAGCTGACCAACGATCCTTTCCAGGTGCGCAGAGAGCGGGGTGTGCTCGCGGTATTGTCACTGGGGGAGTTCTGTGGCGTCTGGTGAAGGAGGCTGACCACCACTGACGAGTCCAAAGCAGCCCCCGGGACGAAACGCCAAATTCATCGCAACAATGCTCACTCTCTTCAACACTCATCTATCTTCACTAATGAGTGGTTCTCAAGTCAACTACCTTACCACCCTTCATAATATATTATATATATAAATATAAATATATATATATAGTATATATATATATAATATATATATTATATATATATATAATATAATATATTATATATATATTATATATAATATATAATATATATATATATATAAATATATTTTATATTCAGTATATATATAATATATATATATTATATAATATATAATTAATATTAACAGTCTGTAAAGCCTTTGAAAGCCTTAATTGATACAAATATACGATTTTTTTTTCATTTTTAAAGTAAAAAATATATCCAAAAAAAGCTACAGTTTACACAAATGATTTTCATTTTCCACTCCGAACTTCTGAAAACCAAATTTCGTTAAGTAAACGAATGTGTGTAGAGGTACGTTCGCCTTCGCAGGAGAAAACAAATGCAAAACGGCGAACGTTCGACGTTTAGTAGAGTTCGGCGAATTCACGCATGTGTGTGGCCCCCGCCTTGATGCTTCTATTGCCTTGAAATATCGAAATAATCGATTACACCGTTCGTTCGATATATATTGGTTAACTTCCTTTTAAAGGCAAAGTTCTATATATAATCTATATATATATATATATATATATATATATATATATATATATATATATATATATAGAATAATATATATATTATAATATATATTTATATAATATATAATATATATATATAATAATATATTATAATATAATATATATAATATTATATATAATATATTATATATAATATATAAGTGATAAAAAATATTTATTATTAATTTTTTTTTGGTTTTTTTCCCCAAATATCACTTTCCGTAAGCCATGGTGTACGTGTACCAAACTTTGGAGACCACTGAGCTAATAACTAAAAAGACTAACTGATTGATATGCTCGGAAGTCATTCTATTTTTCATTTGAGCAAACATTGTTTAAAAATGATACTGTTCGTTCTGACGAGAACTGACGTCGCATTTACAGAAAGATATTTCATTGCTAACAAAACATAGCAGGGAAAGCACTTTACATCCCATTCCAAATTATTGGGTCCCAGTATCTCATTTGATCACTGAATAACAAATATTGATTAGTGATTACTCAGAACACAATTTGACCTAAGTGGTATGTCCATGTCGACCGGCCCCTCTCTATTTTTGGTTCCCGAAAAGACGAAAATCTAAAACCCCAATTTCGGTTTATTTAATACACGACATTGGGAACGAACGAAGAACGAAATATGGGGGGAAAAGAGAATTTCATCACTTCAGGTGTCGGGAGAGGGGGATATGATTTTATTTTTTTCCGGCTTAAAAATTTTTTTTTGAAAGAAATCGGCTTTCGATATTATGAAAAAATAAAAAATCGATATATCGCCTAAGAAAAATATCGCCCAAAAATATCAAAATATCGAGCGATATATCCAATATTCGATATATCGAATATTTTTGGCCATTCCATATCAGTTTGGGCGGTTCATCTTTCAAGGGGTTTCCTGTTGGGATAGGATCAGGGGGGTCTTGCCAGACTTCGCTATCTGTGTTGGCTGGTGGGAGGACTTCGAGTTGTTTGCCTCATTCTAGTTTTCCAAACAACCTTGCAATGCCGGGAGATTCCATGCAGTTTTTGTTATTTCTTTGGAGCTTACATTGATTCATTCTGGTGAGCCAAGGTGTTAGGGGGACCCGAAGAGGTCCCAGGAAGCCGCTATATTCCCCATCAAGGGTAATTGTTAGTAATGGTACTTGTAGTTCATCTACCATAGTGATATTAATTAAAATTAATAAACATTTCAGTTACAAAACGGGTAAAAAAATTATATGAAGGTTTTTTTACCATTGGTTTATTTTGAGAATAATTGTCATCAAAAAATATTAATATATCGCTCTGAAAATCATAATGTTGAGTATTTGTTATCTAATGAAAAATTATATTTGAATTTTAATATTTATTTGGCTACTCTGCCATAGAAAGAATTCTGCAAACAGGCCGATTATAAAATTGTATCATAGTCTTGTGTTAATTATTAAGAAACATGAAACAATAAAAATTATAGAACAGTAAGAAGCCACAGGGCCTTCGAGACTGGTCCCATCAACCACCAACCAATACATCCTCCTGCAAATCCCCAAAGCACCTATGGGCTTGTCAATGTTTCTGTAACCAAAATCCACCATTTGGCTTAGTCAAAAAAAAAATGATATATTACCCATACCATCCACATGCCTTAATAACTAAGTATGGTCACACTCTAGTAGCTTAACAACATTACTAACTACTATACGACTAAGAAACCAGCCAATTTGCTTTTCGTCCTAAATATATCTATGTGATGACTCCAACCATCCCATATGCCTATTCCAACCCTTTCTTAAAATGTTGCAATTGAGTCACTCGACAACCTCCTGTCGGCAAATCAATTCCAAAATTAACCACCCTAATTGTGATGTAATTACTTTCTTATATCAAGATGCTGCTTTCTTCTTAATTTTCTTGTTATGCCTCCTGGTCTCCCGTCCGTGGTCAACTATAAAGAATATTGGTCTCTGTATTAACAATAGATGTAAAAATTTGTAACGACTTGTACATGTCCCCTGAAAATCTCTTTCTCAGAAACATTCTACTCCTTGCAGGCCTCTCCTCGAGCTCTTACCTCTAACCCAGAAACATCTGTTTGCTCATCGTTGCACTGCTCTCTAGCATATCTAAGCTTTCTTAATAAGGGCCAAAAACTTGTGCACAATACTCTATTATTGGCTTAACATAGCCTATTATACAGTTACTTATTACTTCCTTGCTTCTTGTTAAAACAACATTGCGATTTTATCAATGCCCGCACTCATAGCTTTAATTCTAGCTTCCAAAACACTGATTAGCTATTTTCAAATTACTGCTTAAATCACACCTAAATCTTTTCCTTGGTCCACACCTCAAGCCATCCCCATTCATATCATAGTTTAAACTTTTATTTAGTAACCTAGGTGAAGAACTTACACTTTTTACTATAAAATTCATTTGCCCACTTATCTGCCCACCAAGAAGTTATCAAATCATTTTGATCTTTATACAATCCTCACTATTTATGATTGCTATTCGTGTGATTCTTGATAAACACACGCTCATGTATTTATAGGGTTAATTTCTAGTAAAATATCCATTTATTCTGCTGTTTCATTATAATTAAAATGAATCCAGTAGAAACGATCTACTTGAACATGGTAGCTGGATAGTTTGGTATTGTTACCCAGAGGGTGTCACCCCCGATTTTTATGAAAATCACAGGACATACTCTAAAATAAAAATAAAGAATAGTGAAAACGAAAATCTCTCTTTAGGAGAAAAAGTTACAGCCTCAAAAGTGTAAAAATCCCCATAGATTTGTTATTAAAAAAAAAACCAAAAATTTTTTTTTGAAATCACAGATATACTTAAAAAATAATAATGAAGAATAGGGAAAACGAAAATTGGCAGTCTCTTTAGGAAAAAAAGTTACAGCCTCTGAAAGTTTAAAATTTTCCCATAGACTTCTATAAATAAACAATTAGTGGGCCTCGTGCTCGTTTAGGGCCATCCTAGTTCAGGTTACTATAAGATTTGTTAGTATACATAGATTTCTCTGTGTATACCTAACAAACTTATCATACCTGAACAGAGGGCCTGAAATGAGACCTAACCTGGAATGATCAATATTGAAAATCTTATGGGATTTTTTACAACTTTGAGAGGCCTGTAACTTTTTTCCTACAGAAGGACAATTTTTCGTTTTCCCACTACATCATTATTATTTTTTAGCAGTATATCCTGTAATTTTCATAAAAATCGGGGGTGACAACGCCTCTGTGTAACTATTAACTGTAGTTTTGTAACAAGCCCTATTGAATTGAAATCAAAATGAAAATATCCTAAGATCAGCCCTATAATTGAATAGGAAATAGGCCTAATAAACCCTATAGCTAAAACTAAGAAATAGAATTAGAAAGAAGTCCTATATAGTTAGGTAATTGTTACCCAAGGGTTTCACCTCGATTTTATGAAAATCACAGGACGTACTATAAAAAAATAAATAATTAATATAAAAAAAGAAAATTGTCGCTCTCTTGTAGAAAAAAAAAGTTACCAAGCCGTTGCAAATTATGTTAAAAAACTCCCATAGCTTTTCTATAGTAGGCCGCCATGTGTTCCGCCACTACTGTGATAGGTGACATAGAAGCTCAAATTTTTTTAAAAATATTTGTTCCATGATATAATATATATATATAATATAATATATAATATATAATATATATATTAATATATATAGTATATATATATATATAATTATATATATTATATATAATCTAATATATTATAATATAATATATATATAAATTATATATATATATAATATAATTATCCTGGAAATTCTAGAACGTGTGTCCGCACTAATCGAAACGATACTAATCATTTTGGAAAATATACGAATCAATTTTTGAAATTTTTTTTTTTAATATAAGTAAAAAAAGTAAAAAGAATTGAATATATATTTTTTTTTCACTTCACAATAAGGCAAAAATTAGGCTATGGCAATTTATTTCCTTTTAAATTTGACTTATGGAAATAAAGTTACTAAAGCATAATTATAAATGGTTAAAGCCTCTATTCATGGTGAAATTTTTTTGAGCGTTTGGAAATGGAATACATATGCTGGATGCCTGGCCAATTTAGTGGGCGGAAAATGTAAAAAAAAAAAACAAAAAATATATATGCTATATATAAATATAATATATATATATATATATATAATATATAATAGTAATATAATATATATATAATATATATATATATATATATATATATATATATATATAATATATCTCAAAACTACAATAGCTACAGCGAAAGGAATACATTTTGGATCCGGTTAAAATTTTAGATAGAAAATGTAAAAAAAAAAAATTAAAATAAAAATTATGTTAATAATTATATAATATATGAGGCTATTTAGAGACTTTTAATGGTTACTCCGTTAAATAAATAGACTTTCGATTAAATTTGCTTTTTTTTTTACTAAAAGATACCAAGGGTATACCGCACCGATGGCAGGATCGTCTTCGCCTTCCGGGAACTAGACGGTAGGACTAATTCCCCCCTCCGGGAGGGTCTCCCGGAACCCCGCTCTTTGGTATTTGGGTGTCGCGGGGTTCCTCCGCCCCTCCCCTAAGGGTATGGGAAAACGTCCCCCCCTGTGTTCCCGTTCGGCTCGAGCCCCCTACAATTGCCGTGTAATACCTTTACAAATAATATAATATATTTTATTCACCTGCTCCTAAAAAAAAAATAGCAATATTTACTTTATTTATTTATTATTTTTTTTTTTTTCCATTTCAACTAAAATTTACAAGGATTCCAAAAATTATCCTTATGCGTATGCTAATGTAGTTTTTTGAAGATGTTTTTTTTTTTTTTTTTACATTTCCGTAATAAAATTTTGCCAGGAATTCCAACAATGTATTCCTTTTCCTGTAGCTATTGTAGTTTTTCATAACTTGAACATATTGGGTTTTAAACCAAATATCACCATATATATTATATAATATACTATATATATATATAATATATATATATATATATATATATATATATATTATATATATATATATATATATATATATATATATATAGGTAAAATCAATTTTTCGTCTGAGCTTCGATATTCGATTTATATCGAATATATCTGGTGGAGTATTGATATATCTAATATAAGTTATTATTATATATAATATATATATATATATAAATATATTATATATATATATAGATATATATATATTATAATATATATTTATATAAATATATATAATAGTAGTTCTAAGGGAACATCATGTAACTAGAGAAAAACAGCACCTACAGTGGCATACACATTGTTTCATATGCATGGCACAGAAAAAAAAGACTTTGACCGCAAAAAAATAGGGCGCCCGAGTGTTAGGGGTGTTTAAAACTAACGAAAACCCTAGGGTAGACCACCCCGATGTCAGGAGTCGGGGTCTCGCTCTAGGTGGACTACGGGAGGGACTAATCCCCCCCTCGGGGATGTTCTCCGGAACCCCCGCTCTTGTCTTTGGGTGTCGCGGGGTTCCTCCGACCATCCCCTCCGGGATAAACATCCCCCCCTTCGTCCCCCATCGCTGAGCCCCCTAAAAAGTAAACCTCATTTTTAGGGCTTACGAGCGGTTGGCGAGCCCCCTATATGGCCATTGATATATGATAAATATATTTATATATCTATATATATATATATATAATATAATTATATAAATATATATATTAATAATATATATATATAATATATATATATAATAAGTAAGTGATTTACTTGCATAGTTATCTTTTGAATCTTCGTCATTATGAATTAAAAAATGACCTATTTCCTTAAAAATTGCCATATTATTAATTTAACCCTACTTATATGACATTACGGCACATTAGGAATATAGAGACAGTAAAAACCCATGGGCCTATCGAGACTGCCCCAGTAAACCCACTACCCAAAACATTGCTCATAAGAATTCCACAAAAGCACCCTAGGTGCTTGCCATTTGTTGAACTACAAATCCACCAGAATTGTAGTCAATCTAATGATATATATAATATGATTACCCAACCACCACATGCATTTAATAACTAGTTATGTCACACTATGCCATTCAACAATAACTGCTATAACTAATAAACCCGCCAATTTGGCTTCTTCAATATATTATATAATACCCAACCCATCCATAAAGAATCTAACTGTTTCTTTAAATTTGTCATTTAATCGAGTCACACTCCACAAACCTCCTCTGGCAGACTATTCCAAAAATTAACAACCCTATTAACTGAATGCTTGCTTCTTATATCAATAGATGCATGCTCTTCTTAATTTCTTTATTAATGCCCCCTGGTCCTGTCCATGTTCTACTATGAAAATTTATTGGTCTCTGTATTTTATTCAATAGATGTAAATATTTTTGTAGACTTGTATCATGTCCCCTCTGAGAAATGGCCTTTCTAAAGAAAACTTCCTAACTCCTTCAGCCACTCCTCATAGCTCTTACCCTCAAACCCCAGAAATCAACCTTGTTGCTCTATGTTGCACTCTCTCTAGCATATCTACAGTCTTCTTAAATAAAGGGGCCCAAACTTGTGCAAATATCTATACTGCCTAACAGAGCTATTA
This sequence comes from Trachelipus rathkii, assembly GCA_015478945.1. Lineage (NCBI taxonomy): Eukaryota > Metazoa > Arthropoda > Malacostraca > Isopoda > Trachelipodidae > Trachelipus > Trachelipus rathkii. The sequence goes on from JABUQX010008687.1 coordinate 10,632, forward strand.
TACAGTTTACTTATTACTTCCTTGCTCTTGTAAACAACATTGCGATTTATTATGCCCAGCAACTTATTAGCTTTATTTCTAGCTTCCAAACAATTGATTAGCTAACTTTCAAATTACTGCCTTATAATCACACCTAAATCTTTTTCTTGGTCCACAGACTCAAGCCATTCCCCATTCATATCGTAGTAAACTTAATTGAGTACCTAAGGTGAAGAACCTTACACTTCTTTACTATTAAACATTCATTGCAACACTATCTGCGCCACCTTCAAGTAAGTTATCAAGATCATTTTGAATCTTAGCAACCTTGCATATTCTAACTGATGTGCCACTTTAGTATCATCTCAAACTTAAGAAACCTTGCATTTAAAGTCCCTGGGCCTAAATCATTTATATATATGAGGAACAATAGTGTGCCCAGCACTGAACCCTGTGGACCCACTCTTCACTATTTCTCCATGAGAAGTTATCCCATTTAGTTGTACCACTGTTTCTATTTTGCAACCACTCTTTAATTCAACCATTCTAGCCACTCCACTATACACATTGCAATAACTTTTTCACCAGCCTTATGTGGGGAACCTTATCAAAAGCTTTACTAAGTCTAAATATACAATATCAACTGGATCTCCTCGGTCAATGCAGTCAGTAATGTATTCCATAAAATTCTAAAAGGTTTGTCTGACATACTCCTTTCTGAAACCATGCTGGGAGTCAAACAATACCTTGTTATCCTCTAAATATTTCTCTATATGACAATTTCAGTAACTTTTCCACAGAACCTTTTTACAACCTAGAGATGTTAAGCTAAACTGGCCTATAATTCCCATATCTTACTTACTTACTTTCTATAAATACACAACATATGCTGTTTCCAATCATCTGCGGTACCATCACCAAAGTTATAGATCGCTAAATCAAATACATGCCTTTGGCAATGCTTAAACTACTCTCTTTCAGAATTCTACCATATAGCATCAGGCCTGCGCTTTATTGATCAATATGACTAATAAACGTTTAATTCTTTACATCGAAATTCCAAATTCTGCACAAGTCTATTTTGACATGCATACAGAATATTAGTCTCTAACTATTATCTAATCTTTCCTCTGTAAACAGAATCAAAATAAGATTGAAAATGTTGACACTCACTTTTATCAGAACCACTAAATTTTTCATCATTTTATTTGGATCCAATGTCCTATTCTTACTTTAAATTTATAAAAAGCTAAAAAACTTCTTCATGTTCTTATTAACTATTCCTTGCAAATTAATTTCTCCTCTCTCTTTGCCTTTCTATTGACTGGTTAAGTCATTTCTTATTTTTCTCTATAATTTTTCTAAATCATCTTCCCTCTATTTACTCCCTTGAATATTTTAAAACATCTGCGCTTTTTGTTGATTTTCTCTCTGACTTCCTCATTCCACCAAACAGTGTTTTTCCCTTCGCCACCAGCTAATGGGTTGTATCTTAAAAACATACTGACGAAATAATTTCATTTAAAATTTGTTTAATAAGTTCCAATATAAAACAGTTTGGTCTTTACATACGGCTCTTTACCAAGTCCAGTTATACAAACATGTCTCGAAATTTTTGGGTAAATCGCCATTTCGGAAATCTAGATCTTTTCCTTATTAACTTGCAATTTGGGCCAGATATCACATTCAATATAAAATCTAATTATATTATGGTCACTAAGTCCCAAATTCTCCTAACTCTAACTTCCTCCACCATACTTTCATCATTAGTAATATTAAAGTCTAAAGTGCATCGTATCTTTGGTGGGTTCTTGGAACCATCTTTGGGTCAAATAAGTATCTATATACATATTTATGAATGCAGACTACTACAGTCCATACTAGACAAGGAATCCCAATGAAATGCCAAGAAATAAAATCACCATTATACTATACCTTTTTTCATTACGTGGGGCATGCTGTCTCATTTCTTTCACAAATTCAAGCATCTAATTCTGGACTCTGGCCAGGAGGTCTATAAAATGCCCCTATTCATATGATTTATTGTATATAAGGATATCCACCCACAACGATTCAATATCATGATTAAATTTAAAGTCAGTCATTAATAGATTGAATATTGCTTTAACATTAAAGCGCCACACACACCCTTCTTTCTCTACGCTGGTATAAATAGAAGTGAATATCCCTCTATTTCATATTCCTGAAAGGATTCTCAATATATATTCTTCATTAACCCATGCCTCGTTTATGCAAATAATGTCTTAGATCCATTTGGTATAACTAATTCAGCTCACTTTTTTATTTCTTAAGGCTATGAGCATTTGTGTAAAAATATTTGATACTCGAAATGCTGTTATTTTATTGCTATCATCATTATTTAAACCTACAACACTAGCTTTAATTATCTCCCCACTATTACAGTTACCATTGGTGCAATTATTTGTATCCAGATTTAGCCCACCACCCCCACCTTTACCTAGTTTTTTGCTAAACAAGTCCCCAAACTGGTACTGAAAAGCTCAACACCTTTACGACTCTAAGTGAAACTCATCTGCTGCAAAAGATCTTTATCCAGAAATTCTCTCCTCAAATCCAAAACCTAATATTTCTGAAAAATAATTCCTAACCCTTTCATTACACCTAAGCCCTACTTCCCCATTCCTGACCTGCTACCTTAACCTAGGTAAAACCCAGAAACAATGCACCTCTTCCACTAGCTCATCTTCTGAATTCAATCCCTATAATCTGCTAATTAATTTTTCTGACCTTCTATGCCCTATATCATTTGTACCCACATGCACAATCACCTCTGAATCAACATTTGTAGAATCAATTTCTCTATCTATCCTATCCACGATCCACCATTCTGGCAACCCTGGATAACATACTCTCAATCGTTTCTTTTATTCTTAGTTTGAAAAGTCCTAATCTAGGTATCTGTATCATAGAGCCAATTAGCAATTTATCAGTCTTCCCTTCAGAAAACTCGACATTACATTGGCACCTCTCTGATTCCCTCCCTCTGGCAGACAGTCGAAACCTTACTGCAGTAATAGGCTGACTGACTTTTCGAAAAGATCCTCATCTTAAACATTATTTTCTGTTCTACAACTCTATTATTCATCTGCAGACCTATTATACCCATTTACCTTTTCACCCTCTCATCTTCCTGCTAAGGGTGATTACATTCCTGTTACCCCTAATCCCGCTCCCTTCTTGCCTCGACATTCCCTACTAACTTTTTTCCTAATACTTCCCTCCTTTCTCAACTTAAATACTTCTTTTTTCAATCCATGCATATTTTCACTCAGTCTTGCAATCTCCTTCCTTAACAACACATTCTCTGCATTCAAATCACAAGCAGGGCATCTATTCACATATTCACCTCTTACAGTCCCACAGATATCAAACTCAGAGCATACAATACTTAATTATTACCTTAGCTTCTATACCTGACCATAATTTTACCAACTACAGTTAAATATCACTAAAAGCCTAAAAAGAAATAAACTTCTCCCTTTAAAATAGGTTAAAATTTAAACAAACCTAAATTTAGCTTAGCCTATGCCAGGGATATAATAAAAGTTATAAAAGGTGGCTTATACTGTAGTTTTCTGTGACTGGAAACCTAATTTAATGTTTAAAATTATCACTAAATTAAAGTAAACAATTAATAAAACTGTATTTAAAACAGAAAGTCTATTTAAGAATCCAAATAAACCCAGACACAGAAAACAGTAAAACTCTTACCTATGTCAGCTTCGCTATCAAATTTAAATTTCACAAAATTAATATAACAATGTTTAATGACTATAAGTCCTATAACACAGCAGTAGTGTAAATAGAAACACACACTAATTGTTTACTCTAAATTCACTTTCAATCACAAATTATATAATAAAAAATTGAGAGCAATTAAATTACACTAACCTCACCCGGTTATAAAAAGCCGAATTGTAAAATGCAATGAAAATGCTTTAGGAAGGCTATCCTCAAAGGCCTTCTCATTATAATATGTATTAAAGACTAATTAATATTTAAAAAGTCACTAAATAACAATAAATTAAATCTTTATAATTTAGGTTTGCACAGCACAAGCGATATCAACTTAATCCTACAAGGTCAAAATCCGAATAGACGATTTTTTGTTTATTATCGCTGATTAATCGTTATCGATAACTTAAATATATCAATATATCATGAATTCAAAAATATCGAATATCGAAGCTCAGACAAAAGATGATAAGCCATGATATTATATTATAATATATATATATAATTATAATATATAAATATATATATATATATATATATTAAATATATATAATATATATATATATATATATATATGTAATACTGTAGACAGCGACCCACACATTTTGAAACCGAAAATTTTCTAAGTTCCAAAAAATTTCTAGTTCAGAAAGTTAAGTTAAGTTAGGTTTTTTAGGAAAATTGTTTAGTGCAAGCTTCTGGCATAATTACAGAAGCTTGCCACTAAAGAACTTTTTAAAAACCTAACTTAAACTAACTTATCTGAACTTGAATTTTTTTGAAACATAAAAGAAAATTTTATTTTATTTAGGTTAGTAAGCATCGACTTCATATATTATATATAATATATATATTATATATATATATATCACTATCTAAACTAAAATCATCCCTATGATAATTATTTGTATGAGTCTGAGTTGGAATGTACTTTAGTGGAGGACTACGTCGATTGTCACAGTAGTATCTACTACCTGACGGCTTGTCAATGGGGCTATCACTATATGACTGAGAAGAATGACATTTATCATGAATTGATTTATTTTTCTGACGTTTATCTTCCCTAGCCTTTAAAGTATCTTCCCAATTAGGATATACTGTATCTATCTGAATGATAGAATCAACAGTCTCATTCAAGTCATCCTTCTTTTTATCAGATCTCCTATGATATCGGAACTATTCTTTTTCAATCGGCTCGGAAGGAGCCTGAGATATAGAATTAGGGAAAGCAGTATTGTCTTCATCTAATGAGTCTGCGTAGCTGACGATTTTTTCCCATGGCATTCTACTAATACCATCTAACTCCTGCATTTTTATATATTGTCATACACTCTTTTCAATATATGGGGGTAAACTGCAAAGAAAAGCAGTACTCAAAGATTCATGCTAACGCATGTCTAACCCCTTATAAGCTCTGCGAGCTAGTTGCTCTAATCGGAGTGCAAACATTCTGATAGACTCACCACGATTTCGACAAAGTGTATGGTACCTCTGAAGTTGGTATTCTTCTTTCCGTCTTTCTTTATCCTGGTACCATTGAATTAAGGCATCTCGGGCAGAGAAATAATTCCTATCATCCTATACTAATAGTTGGTATAACTAAGAAACTGCCCTCCAATTGACGACCTAAAAGCTGCAACCATTGTCTAAGGGCATTTGGGTAATGCAAGCTACAACAGGCTTCAAAATCACCCAAATAAATCATGGTTTTGATCTGCCTCATACTTGAATTTACCTGTGTCTACAACTTTCAAGCGCTGACTGTTCGTGAGAAGTTGTGTTAGCAGGCAGTCTCTTTAGAAGCAATATCTAATTGATTTTAATTTGCTGACCCGTATATAAAGGAAAAATCTGGGATTTGAATCTCTAAAATTTTGGTTAGGTTGAGACAGAGTCAAGCTGAAGATTGAAAAGTAGCGATATACAATGGCCTATTTGAGCAGAACTGAGTATAACACCATAAGTATAGCCCAGGTTAGGTTGAGCTAAGTTATGGGATCCAAGGTTAGGATTTGTGGTATACCCCCTTCCTTGTTGAGCCAAGGGAGGTTCTACCGATAATGGTCTTCTAACTGAAGTATCCACAAACTGAGCCAGTGGAACATTAGAGGTTCCTAACTGAGTTGTTTGAGACTGAGGGTCTCTAATATCCTCTGGTTGTATAAGACGACCAGTATACCTATGTGAACCTAAAGGTGGTTCTTTTACTTCGTTATATTTAAAGCCAGGCTGTGATAAATTAAGTTTACTAAGATGATCTAATTGAGCCAGAGAAGTGTCTGACATCAACTTATCTTTTTGTTCTTGATGAGCTAACTGCTCCTCTACAATCTTCACATCTTTTTTAAATTTAGATAGAAGATCTTTTACCAACTTAGGGGGTAGTAATGAATCAGAAGGTGCCTTGGACAGCTCCTGTATCATATCTCCTCCATTTTCAACATCTATAAGGTTTTCAGATTCTGATCGTCGTGATTGACGGGAATCTAAATCATACATACTACGTGCTGGGGCTCCGGATGCATTATCTACATCCGTAGGCATTTTTACCTTTGGATCCTCTTCCGAATCTGATTCCAAATGTTTTGGCGATTACGAGGTCTGGGAATGAGCCATGTCTTAAACAATAATTTACTGCCTAAATAAAATAAATGGGTACTATGTAGCGGGAAGTGATCTGATCATCCACAGAAAAGTGTCACTTCCCAGAAAATTGAGTCATAAGAAAAAGAGAGAACAATGAAAAAATAACTTGAAATTTAAATAAAAATCCAATTCACTACCTTAGATAAATACCTTCAAAGCGTCATTAATGGTATCCGAGTTGTGTTATCGCTTGAAAGTAGCGTAGCTCCTGTTTTTGTTCTTCAGAATAAATGAGGGTAGATGCAGCTTCCTCTAGCGGGAGGTAATTTCTCTGGACCCAAGTATTAGCACAGATAACTGTGTAACCTTGGGGGTGAGTTATTCTCGCTGACACCAATTTAATTGGTACAGTAACACATTAACTCTCTCGAGTCAATTTATCGAATTATAAATCAAGGTTAGCGATACATGATAGGTTCAAGAAAGATTAAAAAATTGGTATAGGTTTAATAGAAAAAGCGAATAAGAAATAGCAATAAGAATTTTAGAAAAAGCAAATTATATACATTAAACCAACTGAATGTCAAAGAATTAAACTATACTGGTTTGCACAGCGAAACTAAGGAATAACCAACCAACGAACATGAAAGTCGTAGAAGTGTGGATATTATGTAAGTACAATTAAACAATTTTTGGTAATAGTCCAATTTGAGGTAATGTTATCAGATATTGATTGTTTTTTCCGATAATCGTAAGTTATCGGATAATTGTTACCCATTATCCAACTTTAGTTTGTTCGAACATTTAAGAGTGACATTGGCTTGCGTACCAAAAGAAAGTGTTAATAATTTCAAAAAGAAATTTTTTATTATATACAATGAAATTGACTCCCCCCTCTAGTACAAAAATTATGAAAAATATAAAATTCAAAAATTTGAATTGTGATACATTATGCATATATATACTATAATGATATTGATATATATATATATATATATTACCGTATAATATATATAATATATATATATAAATTACTATATGTTTTCTATATTAGTTTAAAGATAATAAAAGCTTTAATAACCATCTAATCTTGAATATATATATTATATAGATAGCCCCGTAAACGTGGCAATTCGGTCCAAAATCAGGGGTACTCAAAAAGCTAAGGTATGGTAGACCTTATTTTTTTTTTCAAATCAAAAGTTTGTTTTTGTAATATGTTAATATTATCCTTTAGAAGTAGAATTAGTATAATTGATGTTTATATTATAATATAGGGATTAATGTAGAAGGCTGATAAGTAACGTGACCTGAATTGCCCCACGATTTTGGGGCGGGGCAATTCGTCCCCACTTCAATTTCACATCCTAAGAATCCTCATTAAGTTTATTTGATAAACTATAGTTGATCAGTTTCATTTTTAAACATAATGTAATCATTTTTAACATAATGGTATTACAATATTATTTAAAGATGGGTTCGAAATCGTAATAAAATTTCGAGTTTGCGTTGTAAGCGGAGAGAGGTATCACCACGTTGTGTTTTAATCAAAGCAACCCATACAAGGTAAATTGAATGAAAAAAGTGGGAGATTAAAATTAAGCCCGTATGTGGTCGCCCCCTGCACAAGTGATCCCCTACTTCCTCACTTAATATTATTACGAGCAATGATTGGTGCTCCTATAATTATCTATGCCCAGATAGGAGCTTAGGATTTCGCCTCCCCAGAGTCGTTATGTCACAGGGACCACACTTTAAAGCGCACGGCAGCTGTTAATTGGCAACATTTATCTCTAATATATATCAAAGATAGATAGAAGGATGAGAGAGAGAATAAGAAGTTTTAAGAAATGGTGGATTAAACTAAATTTAAAGAACAAAGTATAAAGTTTATTTAAAGATTAATTGAGAATTAAAGTTTCTAGACAGTATATCATATTAATGGAACAATGACTGATTATATATGATAATACAATATACAAGGGACATTCACAACCGAGACCAAGCATATACAGGTTGATGATGGTTTATGAATGTCAAAAAAAAAACATATATTTTTAGACTAAATTTTATGTACAATAATTAAGGATAAGTAATTAAATGATAAATTCCGGTGACAATGATATCCCTACAATTAATAGCAATAAAACAACTACAATATACGATGAACATTCACGACCAAGATCAAACTATACAGATTGATTGTGGTTACTGAATGTTCTGAAAGGATTATATCTTAAGATTAAATATCTATTTACAATAATTATATCTAATATAGTCATAACAAAAGTGAATAGTGGATTAAACTTATACAATTAATGCGCTATCTAACCCTACCGGATTCCACTTCGACATGCACGACTTTCTAATAGTAAGTTCGTAAAATATGGAATACTTAATTTCAGATCGTTTATTAATTTTCGTATTGGTTGAAATTAGGAGTTACGGTTTGCGTCGTCTTTAAGAATTATGGAGCTCCCAGCTCCAGTTCAATGAGTATAATCTATGGGCACCCAGCCCAGGTTCAAATGAGGAGTTAAGTTCTTGCTCCCCAGATTAGTTTCGTAAAGAGAAGTTGGTGTTTATCCCAACCCCGGTTGTCTGTTAAGCAAAACAGTTAAGCAATGTTATAACTTTTCTCGCAAATTAATTAATTTATACAAATTGAAACATTAATGATTAATGGAAAACATACCCCAATTGTGGGACGATTACAACAGCGTTTGATGAGACTAGTCTAAATTTGATATTGTCAAGCAGGCAGAGAACAGAACAGAAAACATGGAGTTCTGTCTGTAATAAGATTATTATAAAATTATAATACCATAAATTATGAATTATGAAATGTGCTCGTTAAGTTTTTATATTTAACATACCTTATATATTCAATACAATAATATAGACTTCTAAGAACTTTGATAACAGGAACATCCACAATTGACTGACATATAATGTCCCTGCCTAAACTGAGTTAATGACTATGATTGAAAAAGTTAAACATAAAGCAAAGCTAAGAACGCTGAAATGATAAATACTTGTAATACATGTGACATATATTTGGGTATGGCACATACACAAATACATGACACACAAAATAAATAAAGAAAACAATTATGAACCTAAATTAATTGAAATAATTATAAATATATATAAATCAATATAATAAACCATAAAACTAAACACATAGTGAACTGCACCTTACAATTACCGATTGTGCAACCAAATTAAAATAGTATCCACAATTACTAAAGTTATCTACCAAGTTCCTTAATTAATAAAAAAAATACTTAAGCGCATAATGTTTTGAATAACATGAACCTCTCAAGGTGAGCTCACCCTTATCAATCCCCCCGTTAGTATCTAAAGCCCTCCGTCATTGTTAACAAAACATTTATGTAAGAAGGGCTCAGATAAAAACACGGGGTGAATGTTTACAAACTTTGAGGCATTAAATTGTATATATACATCCTGTTACAAATTCTTTTTCAGGATTAAATGAAATGAAATAGTAAATAAGGCAATAATAAGAATGAAAATATAATAAACAATGTTTACCATGTCCTGTTACAGAATTCTTTTTCAGGAACAGATAAATAATGTAAATAGAAAGATTGAGCAATATGATTATCCTATTAGGCTCACAATGGCGTCATTAAATTTTAATTGGCTTTGATACGGACTGTTCCATGTCCAATATTTTTATTAAAGTTCAATATATTATAAATATACTTCCTTTTCTTTCAATATGTATGTATACAATTGTATCCGAGTACATCAATAATTCGTGGGAAATATACGTTCATTGTATACATTTTTATATCAATTTTATATTTTTGACCATATATTGGCGTATTTTGGGCCAACATTCCTGAGTGATGAATTTATAGTTCAATTTTAATTCCAATTGATAATGAGTCTTTGGATTTCCTGCTCATTATGTAATAGGTTTAGCTAGCTCACTAACATCAACTGCAAGTAAAACCAGCATTTTCTGGAAAGAATATTAAAGAAGGTTACCGACTGAACTCCGGTTCACCGGTCGTCTTGTTCTTTGTCGAACGCAAGTCACAAGCCGAACCGGAATCCAGTGGGTATATATATATATATACATAAACAAATTTAAAAATATTTTAAATTTTTTTTTTTTTTTTTTTTTTTTTTTTTTTTTTTGTTTTTTTCTTTATTATTTATGTATCTTCTGGGTTCATACGTTTTTTCTTTTTTTTTTTTTTTTCAACATTTTTATTATTAATCTGATAAGAATGAAATTTTCAGAGCTTATATAATTCGGCAAGTTACACATTTTTTCATTTATATAAATTTTTCGTATACCCAACGATTTTGTCTCTGCTAATGATTCAACTTCTTGGCTTTTTACTCATAAATTTTTTTTTTTTTTTTTTTTTTTTTTTTTTTTTTTTTTTTTTTTTTTTAAATAAATTTTTTTTTTTTTTTTTTTTTTTTTTTTTTTTTTTTTTTTTTTTTTTTTTTTTTTTTTTTTTTTTTTTTTTTTTTTTTTTTTTTTTTTTTTTTCTTTATTTTTTATTTCTTTTAATTATTCTCTCCTAAACTATTAAGTATACAAATAAATCATATATTATTTATTATATATTTAAGGTATTTACATTAATCTAACTAATTTGTAATTCTAGTAATTAATAATTATTGTGCTCATTTGGGATAACCTAAAAGAAGTAATTGGCAAGTATAATTGTAATTTCTTAATAAAGAATTGTAATAATTATATATATTAAATGACATTTTAAGATTTAAGAATTTTTAACAAGTTACCGAGTATAGATTTAAAACGGCCCTGATATGACATTATAAAACTCTTATCACTACTCCGTGTCCTCCTCAGTCTGTACATACTAACCTCAAGGCAATTAAAAAAAAACAATTCTATTGAATATTTATGCTATCAACTTAAGCATAATTCAAATCTATTTTTTTAAGACTGTGGTACATATGATTTATCGAAAAGGTGTTATTTTTAACTTCAAAATACATTTTTTAACCATGTAATGTATGGTAAAATATTATTAAAATTTAAGATATCTTCTAAATAAATTTCTTTTTACCATGTTATTATGATATAGTAAGAACAAAAGACAAAATTTAAAAAAACAATGATAATATTGATGAATACTTAAAAGCTTTTTCTTTTTAAAGAAAAAAGACCATCTCCAAAAAAAAAATCCCAAAAAAAAAAAATGACTTAATTAAGTTGTTTACAAAAAAAATATAAACTGATAAATGTTAAAACTATTAAAGTTATGTAATGAGTAAAGTCTCTTTTTATACGAAAAATAAAAAACATTTAAATTTTACCACCAAAATATTACCCACATCCCCTTTTATACACGACCAACCCCCATAATTCCCCCTAATATCAAATGAGTGGTGCACAATTTGGGCCTATGAAGTGTGTATTCCTTTATTTTCCATATGGTGGTACTTTAATTCTGTTTATGAGTGGTGGTAATTTTTACCTTACATTTTACTGCCTTCGATTTCGCTGATTCTTTTTCCGTAAAGTTCTAAAGGTTGATTTAGACATTATAAAATGGTAATCTTAACTGTCCCGTCCGTCGGTTATTGAATACGAAGGTTGTTGATTATAAGAGGGATTGTCTATATATATGGAACGTAAGCGCCAAATCCAATTAACCAGTAGGATCATTGGACAGCATACTTCCGCAAGAAAAGTATAAATAAAAGCCCTCTTGGAGTCGGGGATAATGAAGCACGCCACGTGCGATTCATTTCGCATGTCCGACCTCCCTCGAGGTACTAAAGGATGTGCAATGACTTCATCCGGATTAAAACCTGAGAATTCCGATGATCTTGAACCAGATGGCATAAGCATACCCGGCTCACTCTCTTCAAAGGAAGAAAGCTCTACATCTTTAGAAGAACTTTGTGTCCGATTTTTATTAACACCCCCAAAAACACGGTCTATCAATGAAACATCTGGACCCTCGTGGGCATGAAAATGTACTGAATCAGGATTGAAACCCGAAAAATAACTTCGTTAACCTGGTCTATTAAAATAAAATTAGCAGATTTATCCGATGATCCCACATATAAATCTCTATAATCCATCAATGGGGATCCTATTTCTATGTTATTTTCTGGTACATCTGTATATTCATTTGAATCCTCAAGTATAGGGGACAATGTGAGACGGTTTGGTCCTCCGCTGATCCTTCCCAATTGTTGGACTATCTTGTCTTTAGGGGAGGAAGTACTATAGTCCACAACTTTGGAGTCAATACGACTTCGGTCCATTTGTTGTCCGATTCCTATTATAGGTGGAGAAAACCATAGCTTTTCTTTTATATTTGTAAGATTTTCGGTCCATTTAGACAATGTGTTCTGAAGATCCTCCGAAATAGGGTTAAACTCTAAAAAACCTTCAAAATCATTTTCTTCTTCTTCAGACTGCTCTGAAGAATTTAAATTTGAATATAAGGGATCTTCAGGTACTTCATCATCCTTTTCAGTAGTTTTATTCATTTCCACATTTTCTGTGTTCTCAATATCCCAAAACTCTTCCTCCTCATCTTCCTCCTCTTCGTCATCAATGAAGAATTGTTCCTTAAGAGCTTTGTTTCTTCTTAAATAACGCTGTAAGTATAGAGGAATCTCTATCCAGCCACGTAAATGTGAGAAATGTACTTTCTCCTGTTTTGTAGATCGTCCTCCCGTCCGTCGTATAACATATGTAACTAAGTTTTCATTCACCTCTACTACCGTAAAAGGGCCTTCCCACTTTTTCTTAAATTTCTGGGCTGTACTATGTCCCGTATATACCACTTTTTTCGCAACCAGTTGTCCCACCTTGAACGGTCTAAAGTTTATACTCCCCTCCTTCCAATACTGTGGGAAACTATGCAGATCTTGTCCATGAGATTTTTTTAAGAGGAAGTCAGTGGGGGACATTTGTAAGGCCTTATGAACTGTGTTATTATAAATGAGGACGGAGGAGGTTAATTCTTCATCCCATTGATCTGGTTTTTCCCAAACCAAGCACTTCAATATTTGAATCAGGCTACGATTAAAACGCTCGCACAACCCGTTACTTGCAGGATGGAGAGGGGATGCGCGAACATGTTTAATATTAAAGTCTTGTAATACTGTTTGAAAATTTCGCGAAACAAACTCTGTACCATTATCCGTAAGGATTCTGGACGGAACTCTTGGTAAAAACGGTAATACCTGTTGTTTTAATGCCTGAGATACAGTATGGCTTGTTTTGTCTTGTAGAGGGACAACCGATACCCATTTGGAGAAATGGTCTATAAGTACCATACAATATTTATTCCCCGCAATGGTTCTTGGAAACTGTAATAGGTCCATTGCGCAGAGATCGAACGGATAATTAGCCAATATTTTCAGCATTGGGGGAGTCATGTTTGAAGAATATGTTTTTTGTTTCTGACATATATGGCAGCATCTTACGATATCGGAGACAACCTGATTCACCCTAGGATGCCAGAACTGTTTCTGTACTAACTGTAATAATTTGTTTCGCCCTATGTGGGCACAAGTGAAATGGAGGTGACACACAACCTGAACAAGTAGGTCGAAGGATATCACGTATAACCATTCTGTAGGACCGCTTTCATAATATAATAAATCATTCCGAAGTAATAATTTTGTTTTATGAGGAACAAATTTACTGAGTTTTTGCCATATCGGCTTATTATTTAATTCCTTGATTCCCTTTTTCAGTAAGGTTAACTCCCTATCTTGGGAAATGTTATTTAAAAGATCTATCTCATTGATATTAGAATCTGCTAAGAGTTGTTCATTTATTACTTTTATGGTACAAACCTGAGGATTATTCATTGTGTTTTTATTTTTTTCTGATTTAACACCGGTGGCTATAGTCACCATACTTTTTCCTTCCCTCCGCAACAATAGTTTTCGGGACATATCAGGGAGTAACTGATTATCTCGTAACAAACAAGTACCCAAAATAAGCGCATTGTCCATATATTTCTCTGGAACGATAAAAAACTCTACATTGTTGGTAACAAACCCTCCTTTAAAATGCACTCTCAATTCAACATAATGCTCAATAGGTATTGTTGTATTTCTCCCAAACCCCCTAATAGCCCTTACTTGAACGGCGGCAGAAGGCAACAATTTAACATTTTTTTCTAATTTTGATAATATATCTGTTCTAATTAAGCTGATGCCAGCCCCGCTGTCAATGAGACCGTCATGCCAAGCGGTTTTGTTCTCATCCAATGACACACATACTAAAAGAGGATCTATGTCCGCCTGGCACAGATTTACCGTAACAACAAGGGCTTCATCACATGTATCAATCTCCTCATCACATACTAACATATCATTACCTAATGGGATAAACTCGTTTATATCCGAGTCCATCAGTTCCTTTTCTACTTTACCTATTTCTGTTCTTGGAGGATCCAAGGGAATGGTATCTATCTCCAAGCAATCACCCGGTGATGGAAGATCAACGTCACTAAAAATGATTTTACTATGAGCCAATTTAATAGCTTCCTCATCAAGGAGCCGAGAAATAGGTAAAACATCGACCCCCTCCACAAATTGGCTCTCATTTGTGGAGTGGCCTAGTTTCCCCGTCTTTTACTGAATTTATTTTCCCCTTGACACTGACCTGGCTTGTGTGATCCCTTACACACATCACAGTCTTTAATATAAGTCTCTCTGCGTCTAACACTTGCATCATCATCCTCCCTATAACTTCCTACTTCTACTCCTGTTTTTCCAGAGGACGGTGACCTATACTGATTGCTGTTTGTTTTTACTTCAGCATTCCCACGAGGTGGAGTTTTATTAGGGCAACGTATACCTGCATGAGGCCCTTTACAAAAAGGGCATGGTCTGTGAACCTCCGATACCTGTGTTACTGAAGATTTATAAAATCTACAGTCAGTTCTTTTATGACCTTTCTTTTTACAATATGAACATATTTAGATATTTAAAACAGTCACTCATGACATGTCCATACAGATCACAATAATCACACTGAGGACCTTTGTCATCTGTTGGTTTCTTCATTTGAACATTCTTATAGTTTGTGTTCGTGTAGTAACGACTGGTGGTATTTTTGTTTGCATTATCCCGATGGTTATCATCTTTGTTTTCATCGGCAGTTCCAGTTTTCAACGACTCGGTCCAACTGGCTTTTGCTACGTCTATGCATATTGTTTCATTATGTTGATTAGAGTCGGACATACTTTGATTCAACCCTACATTATTCCTTCCAATTGTACTATATGAGGGTATAATAACTCTACCTTTATAAAATTCACGATCAAATTTATCGGCAAGCTGTACAAGTCGTTCCCACGAGACTCTTGTTTCATCAGATTCATTTTCCAAAAGATGTTCTCTCATTTTCTTTTCTACATTTGTGGGTAAACTAAGTATAAAAGCTTCTCTTAATGAATTATGTTGGCGCATATCGAGCCCATCGTATGCCTTCGCAGCCAATTGCTCTAGCCGTAAGGCAAACATACGGATGCTTTCTCCTTTTCCTAAACAGGCAGCGTGATATGTGCGTAAATTGCGTTCATCTTTCTTCTTCTCCTCCTCTTTATGCCATTTTATTAATATTTTCTTTACTGAATAATAATTCCTATCTGTTTTAATAACTAAGTCATACAGTTGACGAAATGACCCCTCCAACTGCCTGCCCAATAATCTCAACCATTGTTGAGGAGATCTGGGATAGTTGTGGGTACAATAAGCTTCAAATTCTGTCATATACTGAAGAAAGTCTTGATCTGCTTCATAACAGTATTTACCAGGATCAAGGACTTTTGTTTTATGTGAACTTTTTACTAACTCCGTAAGGAGTGCTATAGCTTGCATCATCAGAGCTTGTTGTTGTTGCACTGTTTCTAATTGTGTTAAAAATGACTTTTGTGCGTTAGGTACCTGAAAATGTGACAAGTGTGGCGCTATGTTTTCTACTTTATTATTTCTAGGTTTCGCAGCAGTGCCAGTCACATTCTTTGGTCTAACCGGATTATTATGAACATGTACGTTTGCCACTTCTAACGGCGAGACTACTGAATCAGATCCTGGGACATTTTCCCCTTGTCCGACATCAGTCTGTACGGTCTCTGATTCATCATTAGCATTTAATTGAACATTTTCTCTACATGAATTCATTAACACTTGTTCGCGTTTTTGTAATATAGACATTTTACTATTAAATTCATCCAAAATTACATTAACCTTTTCTTCAACATTCAAACCCCCCTCAGCCCCTCTCAAAGGAGATACTGACAGAGCGTCTGGGTTAAAGATGTGATCACCTGACTCCTTCTCCAACTCCACAAACTGCTCCAGTCGGTCTTTATCCGGCTGTTCCATTTTTATTTTTTTTTACAAAAATTTAATTAGAAGTTTTATAAGAATATTAGTAGTTTTATAAGAATGGAAAAAAAAAATTAGTAGTTTTATAAGAATATTTAAGAAAAAAAATATTTTAATTTATAATGGTATAATGTTTATGACTAAACCCTAAAGTCTTGATAGGCCAGTGGCTTCTTTCGAATAAACTAACCTACCTAATGATTTAACTGACTTCAGTTCTTATATCTATAATAGAAATAGTTATGTGGGCTACTTTTCCCTAACAAGTTGACAATTAATTAAAAAAAAAAATAGCTGCTATGAATTTTAGTTAAAGTAAGGTACTATAACGATCCTCAAATTGAAATATAGCTAAAAATCACTCCTACCTACAGACAGTTCTGATATATTATAGCTAATAGGCCTTGGAAAAATATCATATAATCCTATTTAAAGAATATATATATAAAAAAAAATAAAAAAAAATGCATAAATATCCTAATAGTAATATAAAAATATAAATTTTTAAATTGTAAATAATAATACAGAAAATAATGTTACATACACATGAATAGTTTATAATATATTAATATAATGCTTTAAAATAATTCAAAATATCAACTTTGTTACATACACATGCAACCTGGGTTAAATCAGTCACGAATTTCAGTGATATTATATTACACTAATAATTACATACTAGTGTTTACAAGTTACAAAATAATGTATACGTCTACGTCTAAACAGTAATAATCTGGTAATCCCAGTACTACAGTAATTTCTTTAAGGTACTATATTTTTAAGGTAATATAATACTAGTACTATAATGATTTTCTAGTGTTATTTTTATGTAATACTCCACTATGTTATTGCACTAAATGTACGTTCTACAGTTAGTTATTAAAGTATTAGAGTATCTACATTAGAGTATCTACTTTCTATATTTATAGTAGGATAAGAAGAGAAAGAAAATCTACAATTTAGTTATTTCTACTATGCTGCCACGCTCAAAATGTGGTCCCTGTTCGGGCGCCACGTAAAATATATGGGTATGTAGCGGAGAGAGGTGATTCACTCACGCTTGTGTTTTAATTCAAAGCAACCCAATACAGGGTAATTGATGGAAAAAAGGGTGGGAGATTAAATTAGCCCGTATGTGGTCGCCCCCTGCACAAGTGATCCCCTACTTCCTCACTTAATATTATTACGAGCAATGATTGGTGCTCCTATAATTATCTATGCCCAGATAGGAGCTTAGGATTTCGCCTCCCCAGAGTCGTTATGTCACAGGGACCACACTTTAAAGCGCACGGCAGCTGTTAATTGGCAACATTTATCTCTAATATATAACAGAGATAGATAGAAGGATGAGAGAGAGAATAAGAAGTTTTAAGAAATGGTGGATTAAACTAAATTTAAAGAACAAAGTATAAAGTTTATTTAAAGATTAATTGAGAATTAAAGTTTCTAGACAGTATATCATATTAATGGAACAATGACTGATTATATATGATAATACAATATACAAGGGACATTCACAACCGAGACCAAGCATATACAGGTTGATGATGGTTTATGAATGTCAAAAAAAAAACATATATTTTTAGACTAAATTTTATGTACAATAATTAAGGATAAGTAATTAAATGATAAATTCCGGTGACAATGATATCCCTACAATTAATAGCAATAAAACAACTACAATATACGATGAACATTCACGACCAAGATCAAACTATACAGATTGATTGTGGTTACTGAATGTTCTGAAAGGATTATATCTTAAGATTAAATATCTATTTACAATAATTATATCTAATAATAATAGTCATGACAAAAGTGAATAGTGGATTAAACTTATACAATTAATGCGCTATCTAACCCTACCGGATTCCACTTCGACATGCACGACTTTCTAATAGTAAGTTCGTAAAATATGGAATACTTAATTTCAGATCGTTTATTAATTTTCGTATTGGTTGAAATTAGGAGTTACGGTTTGCGTCGTCTTTAAGAATTATGGAGCTCCCAGCTCCAGTTCAATGAGTATAATCTATGGGCACCCAGCCCAGGTTCAAATGAGGAGTTAAGTTCTTGCTCCCCAGATTAGTTTCGTAAAGAGAAGTTGGTGTTTATCCCAACCCCGGTTGTCTGTTAAGCAAAACAGTTAAGCAATGTTATAACTTTTCTCGCAAATTAATTAATTTATACAAATTGAAACATTAATGATTAATGGAAAACATACCCCAATTGTGGGACGATTACAACAGCGTTTGATGAGACTAGTCTAAATTTGATATTGTCAAGCAGGCAGAGAACAGAACAGAAAACATGGAGTTCTGTCTGTAATAAGATTATTATAAAATTATAATACCATAAATTATGAATTATGAAATGTGCTCGTTAAGTTTTTATATTTAACATACCTTATATATTCAATACAATAATATAGACTTCTAAGAACTTTGATAACAGGAACATCCACAATTGACTGACATATAATGTCCCTGCCTAAACTGAGTTAATGACTATGATTGAAAAAGTTAAAC
This sequence comes from Trachelipus rathkii, assembly GCA_015478945.1. NCBI lineage: Eukaryota > Metazoa > Arthropoda > Malacostraca > Isopoda > Trachelipodidae > Trachelipus > Trachelipus rathkii. The sequence goes on from JABUQX010008687.1 coordinate 29,888, forward strand.
ATAAAGCAAAGCTAAGAACGCTGAAATGATAAATACTTGTAATATGTCACATATATTTGGGATGGCACATAACACATATACATGCACACAAAATAAATAAAAGACAAACAATTGATGAAACCTAAATTAATTGAATAAACTTATAGAATATATATAAATCAAATATAATAACCCATAAAACTAAACACATAGTGAACTGCACCTTTCACAATTACCTGATTGTGCCCAAATTAAAATAGTATCCACAATTACTAAAGTTACTACAGTTTCCTAATTTAATAAAAAAAATTACTTAGATATAGAAACAACAACGCAAACGTAAGAAATGCTCGAGTTGGCGTTCGTTTTTGTCAAACTGCAAAATCATAAAAAAGAGGCTCGCCTAACGTAAGGAATTTCTTAATTCTGTAAGGTTGCTATTCTTTTTTATTCTGTATTTTACAGAATTAGGAAATTCTTAACGTTTGGTGAGCGTTTTTTTTACGATTTTGCGATGTTTGACAAAAATGAACGCAAGCTCAAGCTTTTTCATTTTCATTTTTAAACATAATGGTAATACAATATTATTTTAAGAAATGGGTTGAAAACTATAAAATGTTCGAGTTTGCTTCGTTTTGTCAAAGCAAATCCTAAACAAATGCTTCACTCAAACGAAGGAATTCCTTAAATTCTTTTGTATTCTATATTAGCACAGAATTAGGAATTCTTTAACGTTTGGTGCAGCCATTTTTTTTAACGATTCTTGCACTGTTGACAAAAAAAAGAACTTGTAATGTAATTCATTCTTGTAAGGTTGCAGAAATTCTTTTTTATTTTATATTCCACAGAATTAAGGAATTCTTTACGTTTGGTGAGCGTTTCTTTTACGATTTTGCGCGTTTGCAAAATCGAACGCAAACGCTGTTGACAAAAACGGAATGTAAACCCGAGCGTTTTAGGCATATTACGTTCGTAAAGACAATGCATGTAACGAAAAACGGCTTAAGGGCTGGCAAATCATCATCAGAGTATGCCTGCGTTGTTACTTTGCGTTAAGTGTGAACCATCTGCTGAAAAATTGTAAAGTTATTAGGCCTGTATGTGGAAAAACTTTTACCTACGCTATCTTGCGTAAAAGTGTAAAAATTCATTTTAAACATTATATTGTCGGACATTTTTGGTAAAAGAGTATTAAAATTTAATTATGCAGATTTTCAATGTGGATCCGAATTGCCCCACGCAAAATTTTAAACCTGGACCGAATTGCCAGTGTTACAATTTTTATAATAAACATATTTATCTTTGGCTGAATGACTCCAACGATTGCATTAAGGTTATGAAACAATATTTTAATACTATATATCTGGTACCAATAATGTAAGTACAATTATTTTGACCTGTATGATTCTTAGCAATAGGGCTAAAATTTACCCGATTTTATAGTGCTCAGGAAAAAAAAAATCAATTAATTGACTTAAATTAAAGGTTTCATAAAAAAATAATACCTAAGACATAAAACCACATTATTTTACATCTTTAAAGATATATTTTACAGTCGTTAGGTATTTGGTGCCAATGGAGCCGAATTGCCCCCGTGGTCCGAATAGCCCCACGTGGACTGAATTTAACTGTTTTACGGGTATATATATATATATAAGTAATTATTATATATATATATATTATATATTATATATATATATATATATATATATATATATATATATTATATATATATATATATATATATAATATTATATATATTATGCAACAAATTATTTGTTAAAATAATTTTGGTTTTATTAAAATACTTTTGTATATTGATGTTAATTCGTAATAATTACAAATATATGGCGCGAAACGCCATAATTGTAAGTTAACGGTTGGCAAATTGCCCCTCAAAAAATTACTCATGTCAATGTTTTTGTTGTTATTATTTCTAGCCCGCCAATTGGTAGTAGATAAAAAACAATCGGTTGCGCACAACGCTCTATAAACTTTGTAAATAATTAAATCACTAAATAAAAACTGATACGAAATATCTTTCAATTAATGCACTTTGACTTAAAATAAGAAGAAAATAATATAAAAATAAAGTTTAAGTGAAAAAACTCTATACTTTTCGTAGAAGGCTAGAACCCCAGAATAAGTTCTTCCACTTGGTGATTTACCCAGAAGTGAACGCCCTCCAATCAAAAAAAAAAATTACAATAAAGAAATAAAATATAAATTACCAATTTTGAATTTACTATATATAAAAAAATTAAAAAAGTAAAATTTCAGTGAATAAGCCAGTATAGGCCTAGGCTACTCACGCACGTAAATGCGTTCAGCAATAAAAATAAAAAGACTATAGTTTTTAGTGCATTCATAAATAATAAAGCAAGAAAAAATCTTCTACAAATATAAAAGTGAAAAACATAAAAATAAAGAAAAAAGTTTTAAGTTAAAACTAGGCCTAGTACTAGTTTAAAAGCCTAGCCTACTGAACTATCTGTCATCTCTTAGGGCCTATATAAGTAAGCTACAACTATTATTGTAGCAACAGGCCTATTTTTATAAATAAATGGTTTTAATAATTTTTTTTTAACAATTTTATAAAATTAGCCTACCTTGGGTAAATTGTGTAGTTAAAGGAGCTTCAAGTGCTCTTTCACTAACAAAATAACTAATAAAACTGAAAAAAGTTTTTAAGTGAATGTACAATTAAGACTGTGTAAAAAAGAAAACTTTTCACAAAATGGTCTTAAAGTAAAGCAGGTCTGGTGCTCAAAATTTAAATAATCCACCGTCTGGAATTTCTATACATCAAGTAGATGTTGAAATAAATGAAAATGGACAAAATGAAAATCTAGAATAGGAACGATGTCCAACTCCAAATAATCATGGTTGAGAATGATCGTTCTAGCACCCCATTCACCGGGACCACCTCGAAGAACTAAGAAGTACTCTCGTGCAGGATATGTCACTCGGTTTGGAAACAAGGGATGTGGGAACGTGGTTAGATAGAGTGGAATTCTATTTAGCCTATATTTTGTTACGGATAATATCGAAAAAGTTCAACTTCTTCGGTCCTCTCTTACCTTCGGCTATAACTTCAAGAATAAGCTATCCTATCAACGACGACAAACTATGAAGAATTGGTTGGCCTTGTACTGAAAGACTTATGCTCATTGATAAAGAGAAAAAGCTGAAAATCTTATTTTGCCAGGATTAAACAGTGAAAAGCCACAGCATATCTCACCAGAATTTAAAGCATCATTAGGAATCCGCAGTTATCAATGGCTTTTACATCAAAATGAAAACCTTATGAAACAGATGTTTCTTCGTGTTCTACCTGAGGATCTGGTACCGTTATTAACGGTTTTGAAAGGGGATTCGGATATGCATAAATTGGCCGAAGCAGCTGACGTGTTCATGGAATCCCAACGTCATAAATCAAAATCCTATCCAGATTATTTGGTCAATGCTGTGACTCCATTCATCCCTACCAGGGCAAGTGATCCCCAACCTAGGAAAGAAGACCACATTTCACACAATGATTTGGCCCAAATAAACAATCGACTAAGTGAGATGTTCCAGAAGTTGGAGGCCCTTACATATCAAGTAAATCAATTAGATCTACGGATGTCTCGTAATGATAATGGTTGGGACAGAGGTCGCTCTCCTGGCTGGGACAGAGGTCGTTCTAACCGTCGTCGATCACCTTCAGGATTTAGAAAAGATGGACCCCTTTGCTACTACCATTTCACATTCCGTGAAATGGCTACCAGGTGTCAAGGAGGCACTTGCAAAATGGCTCATTTGTTGGCACAAGCGCCATCACAAAACAATGCTGGACCTACTTCCCTACCTTCGCAGGGAAACTAAGTATAGGGGTGGATTTACGCCCCTGTACAAAGAAAGTGCGTTTTAACCCAGTAGTAACTCGGAAAATTTGTAAGTACAAAAGTAGTTTTAACAATATAGAAAGTCTTAGGGAGGAAAGCTACCCCCAACCAAACTTGAATAATTACAACAGTATAGGTAAAAATGTTGATACAGTTTTGCATGCTAATAAAAATAATATCCAGGTTCATGTTCATTCAAGTGAAAATGCAATTAATGGCATAAAATCATCTGTTTTATGCGAGAGAGCTTCTCAGTTGAGTGAAAATGAATCTTGGTATAGGGAAAATTTGATTTCTTCCGATAATAGTGTTAAGGGTAAGGATATGCATTATCAAGGTAGCGAAAAGTCAGTTATAGGGCTGGAATCTTTAGTTCCAAGCCAAAATACTGCGATGTGGGTTGAAAAATGCAGATTCTTGCCATGGGTCAGTGCTTCCCAAAGTTTTAAATGTAAACGAATGTAAAAATTTTGCAATTAATTGTCTCCTTCGTATATATGACGCTAATTCAAAGCAATTATTCTTGTTAGATACAGGGAGTTCATTTTCTATTTTAAAGGCTTCAGCAGAACAAAGGAAAGATCCTATTGGCTTTCTTACAGCTGCTAATGGAAGTCAGATTAACATTTATGATTGTATAACTAAAAAATTAAATTTCCTGCAAGCGGGATTACGAGCATAATTTTTTTATTGCTGATGTAATTGATAATATTTTAGGGATATATATTTTTTTTTTTTAATTTTGGCAATTTTTAATATTTTGCTTCAAATATTATAATTGATCCGACACTGGTCTTTCTTGTGAAGTTCATTCACGGGATGTTCTGAGCACTACCATAAACAAAGAGGTTTAATTATTATCATTTAACTCTTTCTCCTATACTTCTTCCCGCCCTTCCCCTTTATACTTCTCTATTAAGTGAATATAAAATGTTGTTTGATGATTTATATAAAATTTTAGAAAATGGCCATGTGAGAGATAATAATTATAATAATAATATCCCGAGGGTAGCTATCAGGACAATGCCTCCTACAAGTGTAATAAAAATAGCAATGAAATTAGTGTGAATAAAAGTGATATTAATAATGAAAATGAATTTAATAATACAAGTGAAATAGGCGTTACAAAATTTTCTCTTTCCCCCACTGAAGAAAAATCCTTAAATGAATTAATTCCATACAAATTTAAAGTTATGGGTTCCCCAATAAACATTAAAAGTCGCAGAATCCCTACTTGTCTGTATGATAAGGCAAAGGAAGAGATAGGCAGGTTAGTGAATGCTGGAGTACTTTCTCCTTAACTCACGATGGGGGGTTTCCTATGTTAGTTCTATCTAAATCTTGTGATGGAGTCCGAATAGTAGCCGATCTGAGATTACTGAACAAACGAGCTGTTCGAGACAATTTCAGTCTCCCTAACTTAAATGACTTTACGAACTTACTTCATGGGTGTAAAGTATTTTCTGTTTAGACTTGAAAAAGGCATTTTATAACCTTAAAGTCCACCCTGATTGTCGAAAGTTCTTAACTATCAATACCCCTTTTGGCAGTTTCTCATATAATAGTATTGTATAAGGCTTCCATTCCAATCCTACTAACTACATTTCTTTAATTATTTCTAAAATCCTTAACATTTTTATATATATTGATGATATCCTCATCGCCACTCCTACTCATGATGAACACATGAAGATTTTAGAAATGGTTCTAGATCGGTTAAAATCTTTTAATTTGAGACTTAGTGCTGATAAGTGCCAAATTGGACAGTCTCGGGTTACATATTTAGGTTTTGATGTGTCCGAAGGCTCCATGCTCCCTAATGAGGACAAAACCACTGCTATTATGAATATCCCAAAACCCAAGACTATCAAAGATTTACGTTCTTTCATAGGCAGTCTAAACTATTTTCGCTCTTCTCTTCCGGGTATTTCTGAAATTATTTCTCTTCTTCTATCTTTTCTCAAAGGTGCACCATACTCTCAACGCAGAGTAAAATGGAATCCTGAGGCAGAAGAAGCCTTTAATATGGCCAAATTGGGTCTCAAAAATGCTATACCTTTGGGTTTTCCTTCTAATAATGCTCAAATATCTGTTTTCACTGATGCTAGTCAGACAGCCTTGGCAGGTGTAGTAGTTTCTACAGAAAATGAAAAAACAGTTCCGCTGGGATTTTACAGTTATCGATTGAATCCTACTGAAATTGGCTACAGTATATATAGCAAGGAACTCCTTGCCTTGGTTAAAACAATTAAGAAATTTACCCACATAGTAGAAGCAAGGAAGGTAGATGTGTTTTGTGACAATCTTTCAGTCACACAGTCACTTAAAAAAGAGACTGATGCTAATCACTTGCTAGCAAGAAAGCAGCGTTACCTAACTTTCTTGTCAGAGTATGATTTGACTGTACATCATATTAAATCCGAAGAAAATATTCTTGTAGATTTCCTGAGTAGAAATTCAGCTCAAAGAACCACTGAATGGCCATCAAATTTGCCCACTCCTTCCACTTCTGCGGAAAAAGTAGAAATAGGTGCAGCAACAAGCTCTGCTCTTCAAATTGGAGATCAGATACCTGAAGCAGAATTCCAGAAGTATCCTGTGATGAAGTCTTGGTGTCACCAGATTTTCTACCCCAGCAGAATTTTTCAACAGAGGATAGACGGTTATGCCTTGATCATTTTTCAATATTCCGCCAATTGATGTATTTAAGCTTTTTTCAGTGGTAAGATTACTACAAAGACTGCAAGCAGCACAAGAAACTGATGTACAACCTCAAAACATATTTATATAAAGAAAATACGGGTCTTAAACTTACAAAAAGACTCTATTATTAATAGGAATGACTTGTCTCACCTAGTCATTGATGAATTTATTCCACTTTCACCACGTGTCTTTGTTCAAGAATCCTTTTTTCTTCCTGTTATTTCTTATTCTCACTCTTTTAGGGCATTTTGGTGTTAAAGAAAACTCTGGCATCCCTTAGAAAGCCGCTTTGTATGGAAAAAATATGCAAAAGTATGTAAAGCAATTTTACAAAGTTGTGATGCATGTCAGAGATCTAAATCTTTTCGCAAAATAAGCCCTCCAATGAATCTTATACGGCCAGTATGGCCAAATTTTCAAGTCGTCTATTGCATTCTTAAAAGCCTCAATGCAAAGCTATAAAGTACCGTTTTAACATTGATTGATAGGTTCTCTAGCCCGTTATCTCTTTGCTTTCCTTTTGAAAAACAAAAACTCTAACATAGTGGAGGTAATTACTAGAGAATTTCTACCCTAGCTGGAGTGGTAGGAACTACGTTTCTGATAGAGGAACGCAGTTTTACGCGGACTTATTCAAGAGTTGTGTGAGAGTTAGGATCCCGGCATAACTTTACCTCTGCCCATACCCCACAAAGCAATGGCTCATCGAAAATCAATAGAACATGTTGAGGA
>JABUQX010008688.1:0-66088 GCA_015478945.1 Trachelipus rathkii
ATGAATAAATTCGAGGTGGGGATGGGCTAAGATGGTGTTAGAATATAGTGGAGATGGAGAGGAGTGGAGGGTGCGCGCTACTATTGGTATGGATGATTTGGTCTGTTGCGGATCTGAAGTATTTGGAGGTTTGGTGGAGAGATTTGTGAGGGTCTTTTTGATAAGTAAATTCTTGAAAGTAAACACAGATAAGAGTTAAAGGTTATGGTTGTGAGTGAGGAAGTCTCAGTGTGTATTTTGTAGATGAGTAGCAGCTTGGAGCAAGTGTATGCAGTTTAAATATTTATGGGATGTGTTGGAATTAGATGGAACGGATGATGCAGAGTGTGAGTAGGAAAAGTTGTGAGTTGGCAGAGGTGGCTGTACAATAAATCTTTGTGTGTTAGGGCGTAAGTTTGGTGGACTAGAGTCTTACATGAGGGGTATGTGTTATGTGTATATTGTATGGTAGTGGACTGATGGTCTGGAATAAAGGAATATAAGTTAAGTAATGTGTTAGATGACAATCCTTATGGGTAATGCAGGTGTGAAAGAATAATAAAGTGAGAGAATGAACGTTTAGAGAGTGGTGTGGTGTAAGAAAGGGGAAATGAGAAACTATGAAAGTATGTTGACGTGGTTATGGTCATGTGGAAGGATGATGATAAGTGGTTGTATAGGGATGGTAATGTGGAGAGTGTGTTGGACGATCGGCTTTGGGAGGAACGATAGAGACAGTGGTGAGTGGTGAACGAATGTTGAAGGAGAGAAATGTGAGTTTGGCCCGAGGCGAGAATAAAGGTGCATGATAGGAGAAATGGGGGTTTTTGTATGGTGGCTGGTGTGGCTACTGGCCAGGGGTGAACCTTACATTTACGATTACCTGCGAGGGTCCGTCGCTGGTCCCATGATGACTCTAGTGTGATTTATCTGTCTGTGACGAGCTCTCATAATTAGTACGGAGGGGGCGGTAAGGCTTGTCTTTCTTTTTCGACGTTTGTCAATGTTTCTATCTGTTTTCTTTGCACAGCACCTTACCCCCAAATTTGGGGCAAAGAGGAAGGTGAGGAAAAGAAAGGTAATTTATATATGTATAGTTATATATATTTAATATAATATTATATATGTTATATTATAATATTTATATAAATGATAAATATAATATATATCTATATATATATATATATATTTTTATTATATATACGGTATATATTATATAATATATTATATTATATAATAATATATATATATATATATATAATATATATATTTATATATTATATATTATATATATTATAGTATATATATATATTATATATATTATATATCATTATATATATATGGTTTTGTAGAATGGAGTTAGGGTGTGTTTGTAGATGGTGTTAGAACGAATAGTGTGATTTAGGATGAGGTTTCATTAGTGAGGAGGAGGTATGGGTAGGGTGAGAAAGTTGAAGAATGGTAAATTGCAGACATGATGGAATTAATAGTGAAATGATCAAGAGCGGAGCGAGATGGTGATTGATAGGATTGGGAAGTTGTGTAATTAAAGATTATATGGAGGGTATAGTTCCAAGGATTGGAGGAGAGCGGTAATAGTACCCTTGTATAGAGGGTAAGGGAGAAAAGGGGAACTGTAGAAATTATAGGGGAATAAGTTGTAAGGAAGATATATGGGAGGATATATGCTGGTATTGTGGTCGAAAGAGTGCGTCGAGTGACTGAGGATCTGATTAACAAGGTGTGGTTAGGAGTGGTAGAGGATGTGTATTTGGAATGATTACTTAGAAGGGGATTGAAAAAATGGCTGAAGAAAAAGATTAAATTGTCTGTAGTTCTCCAGTGGATCTGCACAGGCTATGAATAGAGTTATAGGGAAGCGTTAATGGCAGGTGTTAGTGATATTATGGTGTTGGTGGTAGGCTCTGATTGGAATCAAAAAGGGACTTAAATGAAACGATAGTGAAGCGTGTGTAAGAATAATTATGGTGTAATGGTATTGTTAGGGATTATACGGAGTAAGACAGGTGTTGTGTTATGTGTCTTGGTTACTAATGTTTGTATATGGATGGAGTTATGAGAAGAATTTGAGGTTGGGGATGAGCGTGAATGGTGTTAAGAAATGGTGGATGATGGAAGTTGAGTGGAGGTGTGCCTACCTATTTATGCGGATGAATTGGTTCTGTGTGGGAGTCTGAGAGGTTTGGTGAATCTGGAGAGAGTTTGGCAGGGTGTGTGAAGGCAGGGCTGGGAAGTAATCGTGGATAAGGTAGGTTTGGTTGGTGAGTGAGGACACTCCTCAGTGTGAAGTTATGTTAAATGGTGAGTAGCTGGAACAAGGTCTGAGTTTAAATTCTTAGGGTATATGTTGGATGAGAAGGGAAAGGACGATGCAGAGGTAGTAGGCAAAGTTGTGAATGGCTAGGAAGGGGTGGTGCAATTAATCGGTTGGTGATGCAAGAAGGGACTAAGTTTATGAGTGTGCTGGGTCTACATGAGGGTATGTTGTTACAATGGTGTTAGTATAGTAGTGAGTGAGACTATGGTCTGGATTAAGTATAGAATCTAAAGGTTCATGATGTGTAGACATGAAATTCTTAGGGTGTGCTAGTGTGAGAAGGAATTGGATAAAGAGGAGGATGAACGTATAGAGAGTTGGTGTGGTGGTGAAGAAAGGGGTAAATGAAGAATAAATGATGAAGTATGTTTGAGATGGTTTGGTGACATGTGAGAAAGGATGAGATGATAGTAATGTTGGGTTTTATAGCGACTGTATAGGTGGTGACTGTGTTGGGAACGACGTTGGGAGACTGAACAGAAAGTGGATTGAGTCGTGAACGAATAGTCTGAAGGAGAGAAATGTGAGTTTGGCAGAGGCGAGATAAAGGTGCATGATAGGGAGAGAATAGCGGGGTTTTGTATGGGGGCATGTGTGGCCCACCTGGCCAAGGGATTAACCCTTACATTGACGATTTTACATGTGAGGGTCCGTCGCGGTCCATGATGCTCTAGGGTGGTTTTCTGTGCGGCGAGTTCTCCTAATTAATGGTACAGAGGGAGCGGTAAGCTGGGCTTTCTTTTCGACGTTTGTCATGTTGTCTCATACTGCTTTTCATTTTATCGATGATTGTAATATGCTCCTTACCCGTCAATTTTGGGGCAAGAGAAGGTGAAGAAAGAAGAAAGGAAATATTATATAATATATATAATATATATTAATATCTATATATATATATGATATATATATATATTATAATATATATATTATATATATATACTAGCTTATTAGATCAGTAAAACACTATTGAGTAAATATTATTTAATATCTACCTATTTAATATAAAGAATTATACATTAAAATCACTGGGAAATAGGGACCTAATATTTTAGAGGGCATATCAGTTTTTGTTGACTATATTCAATCTGGTTTCGTGTGCTTCCATTCGATTTGATGTAGTTATTCTTCGAATTTTGGTCTTGTTGTTGTCTTCTGTAACTTTGTAGGATGATCTTCATTTTTCTCGAGTCAGCGTATATTATTGTAGTACGGGATCCTTTTTATTTTCGCTTCTATTGCATTAATAGTTGTGTGCTTGTGTTAAAATGAGTAAACTTTCTATCAGTTTTCTTTTTATAAGGTTTCCGTTCTTTGAATGATTTGGTAGTTTTTGTGTCAATAAGATAATTGTTTTGGTTTAGTGCTTGACAAGAGCGGTAATTTTGGGTTATCTTTTGAAGGTGTAGCTATGTTGATAATATACTTCTTTTTATATTGTAGTTTTTCCTTATGTAAAAGGTTTAGGGCTTGATTGCATTTATAGTTTGGTATAGTCCGGAAGGGTTTGACTTGAGTTGAAGGTATATTAGTGATTTTTCTTGTAGTTTATTTTGTCAAGTTTATTTATATTTTTTACAGGGTGTATATTTTGGGTAGTAATTTCTTATAATTATTGTTTCTTCAGTCGGTATATTATATAAAATCTTTTTTTCTCTCTTTGTTATAGATGAGGTTTCTTTTTTTATGTTTTAAAAATAGATTTTTTTGCTTTATTTAGTGCCGTTGTATGATATTGTTAAACTGTAAAACGATGGTATTGAAGATATTAGAGGAATAACTGTGCGCGATAGAGAGAGAGGAGTAGGGTGATTGGTGAATTTAGAAAGAGTAAATTTTGGATTTTCCTCTGCTGTATTATAAACAAACGATTAAAAGAGCAGGTGAAGAACATGGTGTGGGTGAAATGTGTGTCTGCTGGAGTGGGAGAATAGGGGCGTGCTAGATGCGATGAAGATTGATAAAATGAGGAATGAAGTGTGTAGACAAACTCCTTACAGTTTATGTATGTGTTCAGAAGGAGTGGACTGAAGAGAATAAATGAAGTGTATAATGATTGTTTGGTCATATGAAAGCATTGATGATAGTCGTTGGTTAAGACGGATTATAGGGTGGTTGCTGGGAATCGACCTACTGCAAGATTTAAGTAAAAGTGTTTTTTTCGATAGAGGTTCTTTGGTTGTGATTCCTTGATGGTGATAGAGATGTATTGCTATTTCGGATGACACTTCAAGTCTACATGTCAATTATGTTAATCTTCAGGTAGGTTTCTTGCTGAAATAAGCATCCATCTTCGATGTCAATGCAGATGCGCAGGGTGCTGATAAGGCGATTTGATTGAACGTTACTCTTTTAGTCACTCTAGCGCATCGGTCATGCTATTATAAGAGCATTCTAGAATGTTGAACGTCGGAGATGCATTCTGTAGGGTTTCAGTTGCTTAAGGAATTCTTAGTTGAACAGTAGCTGTATGAGAACTTAGAGCTATAGCATTGAACCTAATATTTTTGATTACACTTCACCCTCAAACTAGAAAATATTGAAATTAAACGAGAAAAAAAAAACAATAAATCCGATAAAAAAAATTGCGATACGATACCTACGTACAGTCCCTATTTTGCTACTACATCTCGGCATCATCTGTTACCTTTTCATCCAATATAGACTAAATATTAAACTCGGATACTTTGTTCTAGGTTGATCACCATCGAACATACACATGCAACTCTTCTCATCACTGGTATGATATTTTCTCCCATTATCTTATGATGTTTGACCAGGTTCGCTTTTGATTGTGTTATAAGACACTGGACATTATAAGCAGCCTTAAATAAACTTTGCAGAGCAGCAATGTTAACCCTTCCAGCTGGCGTGTATGACCGAGCATAGTGGCTCTCGCTTTCATCAGGCCACAGCTATGTTCATTATTTGATTACTTCTTCCAAAAGTATCATCACGGTGCAGCAAGAAGCTTAGCATCCCGCGATTATTCCACAGGTAGTAGTTCTGAACAACTCCTTGGTGGTTCCAGAGGTGCACGCTAACCGTGAGAAGATAAACTTACAGACAATACAAAAGGACCACCCAAAACATGATTAATTTTAAAGCAGCGGCGGAGATATTATGTCAAGATTAATCTCTCAACACGTAAATAATACTTTCAGTGCTTATACTTTATCGATATCAGCTGCACATAACTTTTTTCAGTGTGTGGAAAGTTGCACAGGAAATATCTTGCTGCTCCAAACACGCTTCACCTAAGTTTCGTTATGGGCTGATATAAGTATGATTCTCTTCGTAGCAGTATCATAGTTATAGTTTTTGCTGGCCATCGAGTCTTCAATCCTTCAAAAACTGTAGATTAACCTGCCCGACTTTTCACATGCGAAGGGAAGATAATACTATAACGTTTTTTACCTTGCAGAGATATCAAACTTAATGTTGAATAGTAAAGACATCATTGTCAGGAATGATTTCGCACATTATGCTCCGTCTATAATTCCTTTTATGCTCGGGTCTCTTAATCGGATATTGTTATAAAGAATTGGTTCGAATCCTTTCTTTTTCTCATATGTTTTGGACTACAGTTTTATAATCCCTATTCCAACCAAATTTCGGGACTCTGCATACACTGAGGACATTTAATGAGAAGATATGGTTTCAGGCCTACTCCTGTCCTGTTGTCTAAAGAGTCGCCAGGTTTTTCAAACTTCCGGTTTGGGTTTCCAGCAAAAATTGTTCGATATCTTGGATCGTCTTGGTAAAACTGGATCATTGAATTGGAGCTTCTTCAATCTGGGTGGATGGGTTCTTGGTGTCTTTTTTTTGTTTACATTGAAAAAGCTTGATTACAGTTGTCTTAACTCCATCTCTCGGTTTCCGAGACTAGTACCTTTATAAATGCTTCTTCCGACAACAAGATCCCCCCCATCCGCCCCCTAAAAAAGGGGGTTTTTTTTTTTTTTTTTTTTTTTTTTTCGGGTTGCCTCCTTTTCTGTTCTAACACCACTTTACTCTATATGAAGGCTTTTCGCATGGCAGTGTTCTAATATTATTTTGCATCTTCGGGTTAAATGACATAGTTATCTTCTATCCCATGCGACAGTCCAATTTTTCTTGTATGTTATGAATTGGCGCTATAACATTGCCCGTGCAAGCTACCATTTTTCTTGAACAGGCAATTCACTAGCTTTGAGGATATTTCACAATAGTACACTTCCTGGCTTCATTTCACCCACCAAAATCAGCATATATTTAGGAAAAAGGGGAGACGCAGAACTACACCTTCCTCCGCGAACGTAACTTATATTGTTCACCCAGTCTTTACTTCAAAGTCAAATTTACTGAGTCTGATTCTAGTATTGACTAATATACGCATGCGACATTAAACTCTGAAAACTCGTCATCGCTGTGCTTGACCTAGTAACGTGTATGTTCTCCTCAATTTGGGGTGCTGTCGTAAGTCCCTTGTGCGTTCCACCAGCCGCTAATATTATGAAGCGGGGCTGTGGTTGCGTAGTAATAATGGTAAGGCTCAAACCCTACTACACTGTTAGATCCATCCAAAAGAAGCGATCGTATATTCCACTGGCGCTTTCTAATCGTCCTCCGGGTGAGCTTGAAGTTTAATTCGATTGTGATGCCATTCTTTCTTGCGAAGGGGAATGCATCTATGTGCACACAAGTTTATCTTCGCTTTGAAGTCTCTCAACAATTCCTTTGCAAAAAGGTGCTGCTTTATGTATGATTTGAAGGGTAAATGCACTTGGCTCTTCACGCTCCACATTTGCATGGTCGCTTCATCGATCTCTCAAATCTATCCACCGATTGCTTATTTAAAGGCATCATTACTTCATCATTCAGCATGTTACGGTGGATTTACATCCAGTGTTTACTGAGGTATAAACAGGGGAGTGGTGAGAGATGCGCTGCTGTCTTTCCGTCCGCAACTCTCCATTAGCCCTCCCTCAATGTTTAGTTTTTACGGCAGAATTAACGGCTAATAATGATTGCCCTCTCTCGAATTTTATCCTTAATCAAGACTTTTGATATAATTTCTATTCAGTTTTACTCAGCGCACTCGAAGCGCTTAATCCAGTTCTAAAAACAATGGTGGTTCGCATGGAGCATTTCTTGGCTGTCGCTATTCTCGTGAAAAAATTCATTTATGTTGAATCCTCCCCCTCAGATAGGGTAACTAGAAAGAAATCGCTTGAACAGAGAGGCAAAATTGGCATCTTTCTTTCGAAACTTTCTAGTTACCTCCAATCAATGTTTATTATCTACTCTCTGCAGGCTTCCGTCCTTTTGGCAGGAGTGCTAGGTGCAGAGATAAGCGATGGAGAACTTAGAAATTAGCCGAACAATTGTGAGTGGTTTCTCTATCGACGAAAGCGATGCACGGATACTTGCGCCTCGCATTGGCAAGCATATCACTCACAATAACCGATTATATGTACGGGATCTCCTTCATTGCTATTTTGACCGGACATACATACCTCTGCATCCGTTCATCATATCTTCATTCATTGTCTCCAACTGGATTCCATTCGCCATAGTCATTCCTACTCTATGTATAATCACCTTTCAAAAGGTTATCTATATCTTATGCTGAATCTCTCCACTTTCATAGTAGTTTTTCTTTATTCAAGACTGAATTTCTTGACAACTTTAGGTTGTTATGTAGAATATTATGGAACTATTTATCTAATGTATGACATCTTTTATTAACTATTTTATTTTTGACGTGAATATTCTTGCTTAATCCAAATTTATTTGTTTAAATATGTTTGAAACCAGGACAAATCAAATGAGAGTTGGATTTTTTCAAACAGGGTGTGGCTCTTCCTTGTGAGCGTGTGGGTCTGACATAAACTCAAAATAAATGTATATATATATATATAATTATTATCTATATATATATATATATATATAATATTATATATTATTATATATATTATTATATATATTATATATATATATATAATATATAGTATATAATATATACACTCGGGTAAATATTTATTTCTACTCTAAATTATGTCGTTTTGCTAAACCAAGATTCATTTTCACTTGACTGAGATGCTCTTTTGCATAAAGGAGAAAACCTTAATTCATTAACATTTGTAGAAATACCAACTCTGGAAAACGACTGGTGAGAATATTTCGAAGAATAATAGTATTTATATATTTTTTTTTTTTTTTTTAATCAAATAAGCCGCAAATTGTTAATTGAAGATGCTTCGGTTTCTTTTCACGAAAGGATTGCTTGGAGATAAAAGAAAGAGATATTAATATACGTCCCGCTCAGGGGCGATATAATGTTTTTGTTAGAAATAAATGTGTTTACATTGGCGGTCGTGAAGGCTTCGTCTTCTTGTAAATGAAAAAGGTGCAAAAGGTTCTGTTCCAACTGCAATATATGTATTTTTACGAGCCCAAAATCAAATTGAGGCAGTGGAGGTAAAAAAAAAATATTATTGTCTGCTTGGTATTTAATATTTTTTATTCTGACAAAATAGTATATTTAAGATCTTAGGGTAAAAAGTCATTTCTAATTCAGGAATTCAATATTCTGGCAGAAAAAAAAAAAGTTATATTCATAATTTTAGGTTTTAAAAGCTCTTCTTGCAAACTTCTTCATAACAAAAATGCCAAGAAATAATTTTTCTTTTTCATGATCTTGATTTTAGGTTCTATATAAACTATACATTAGTTTTGTTTTTGCTATTATTATTATCTCGTCAGTATCAGAGGTACAGCAGTAGGGGTCTGTCGCGGTGGGCGAAGCTCTCGGGTGGATTTTGTCAGCGAGGTGCCCTCGCTTAAGGGTATGAGGAGAGGGGGATCTTTCTTGGTCGACTTGGGTCCTAATCTTTTACTTAACTCTTGTTTCTGGTTCATGTTTGCGCACCCAACCCCCAATTTGTGGCGAGCCTGAAGAATTATTATTATGTTTATTAATACTTTGCGTTCGGTGTTGAATTTTAAAGAAAATTTTAATTTAATTTTATAAAATGGCATAGTTTATTTGACTATCATTTATAGCATGATTTTAGTAAGTATATTTTTTATTTCAGTTGTGCCCGATATAGAAAGCCTAATAAAAGTTTCATTTTGCAGACAGACAATCCTTTTCAGAGAACAATACATTATGCAGTTTCACTTGGTGGAGATACAGATACCATCGCAGCCATGGCTGGAAATATAGCTGGTTAGATATTTTGTTACATTAATTTTTAAATGTTGACTGCATATTCTAGTAGTATTTCTGTATTTTATTTGCTGTTACTCTTCACTCCAGGTGCTTTTTATGGTATTGAAAAAATTCCTGAAGGCTTTATTCATCATTGTGAAGGTGTCGAAGAAATGAACAAACTAGCAGAAGAATTGGGAAACCTAGACAGATAAACCGGATAAAATCCTTAGATTATTCCTTCACATTATAAAGCAATACACCTTCGGGATTGCGAGTTTGTTTATCATAAAAGTGTAGAGAAGATAATGTGAATAAAGAAATAAGGTTTCGATGCTAGATTTTCAATTTAAATTCAGTATGGGTAATCATTGGGAAGTATCTTGTTGCCCCTCTTATCATCGTCTCTATATCGATTTAATCAGGATGTCAAATCTCTTTATGAAGGCCGTTACAAAAGTCTGATGACATCTGTATATTATATCATGGACATTGAAAAAAAAAATAATAATGAAAAGGGGCTTTGAAGGTAATGAAATTCTGTATATAAAAATTTTATTTATGTAAAAGTAAAAATATATATGTTTTTATAGCTCAATTACAATGTAATTTTTTTTTTAATTTAATCGAAGAGAATTCACATACTTTTTTTTTATTTTAATGTTTTCCTAATGTTTCTATACTAGTTGCCTCCAAACTAACCTAGAAGTGAACCTTACCTTTAAAGATAGTTTCATAGTAAATAGTGAGGAACGTAATATAAATGTGGAGAAAGATAAAAAATGTTTAAATTGTTTTAAAATCTTATTTTATTACACCCTTCTTACCAACGATGCCCGAAATAAAAACTACAAAGGACTACATAAAATGCGAGGATAATATATAAAAATTGTGTGCGCGAGCGTGTGTAACAATGAAATCTAAATTAACTAAATAAATAGGATACAAATTCCTCGGACTACCTTTTTTAGTCACTTAACTCTCTGCGAGGCAAAAAGCATCACTCCTTGTTTTTTCTGCTAATTGACAACTGAGGGAAAGTTGTCTTATTTGGTTGAGGTGCTAATTTTGATGATAGGAACACAAGCGGTTCAATTAATGACTGACGATCAAATATGGAAGTTTCCCAGTATTTTAACCTTTCAGCTGCAACCCATGATTCGGACATTTCTGCATCCACTACCCGGTCTTTAACCAAGTCTAATTTGTTTCCTATCACAATACAAGGTACCTAATAAAACAAAAATATATTTTTAATAATAGAAAACAAACCTTGAAAGAGAATCCTATAAAGTGGAATGTGGAGGATGCAAGAAAGTTTATTTGGGTGAAAAACTGATTTTTTTAATTACTCATTTTTCATGAATTCAGAGACTACTTTTTATTAAAACAGTTTTTGTTAGCAAAATTTCTATTTCATACAGAAGAGTCATAATCCTGAATTAACACATGATATTTGAATTTAAATAAAGTTTTTGATGATTAATAAGGTAGCTTGTTTGCAATTGTGTTAGTAATTTAGTAGAGAAATGATTTTATTTCATATTCAAATCAGTGAAATATTGTATCATTTTATGGCTATACTATAAAAGCTAGGGGGTAAATTGAATGCCTAAAGATAATGTCTTATATTTCTTCATCTACCCTTATCTCCCAGACTGGGGTAGGTCTACATGCTGGAAAGAAAAGCATTCGATAGAATATGACAAAAGTGAAAAAATGCCACAGCCTATCCGCCCCTCTGTACATATTAATTAGTAAAGGCATCGTCGCGAGCAGAAATCCACCGCTAGAGCTTCACGGAGGAATGAGCGAGGACCCCCTATGGTAAATGTGCAATTTCCAGGTATCATTTGCTAGGTGGCCAAACTATGAACCCCTCAAAAACCCCACCATTCTCTCCTTCATACACTCGTTTATGACTCGATCCACTTTATCTTCGTCAGTCGGTCGGTATCCAACTCATCTCTGCCATATACATTAGCTTATACACGATATCATTCTATCCTTTCACTGACAAAGACTCTCAAAATACTTTCAGGTTGGGAACACACTACCTCCATCGACAACCCCAGGCCATTTCACCCTATTACTTGCCCTTATTCTCTTGCCTTTGACGAAACTGCACATTTTCTCTCCAGACATTCTTTACTGACTCAATTCATTTTTCTTCAGTCTCCACAGGTCGATTCCAGCACACTCACCAATATACATCCCTTAACCAGAACCGACTATCATTCTCCTTTCCACTGTACAAAATCATATCAACTACTTCTTTATTCTCTATTTACTCCTTTCTTCAACAAACAACTCTTTATACGTCTGTCTAATTTTATCAGTTCTTTTCAGCATCTAGCAGACCTAAGTTGTTCCATAATGACACATTGGAACTTATAATGCTATACTTCTTATTACCAGACATAGTCTCACTTTCACTGCAATACAAATAGAACAGGGGTAACGAAATACCTGCATGTAAGACCGCTAGTACAGATGAGACTTAGCCCATTTCGATCCATCAACGATTTAATATATATATATAATATAATATTATATATATATAATTATATTATATATATAATTATTTAATCTTATATATTATAATAATATTATAATATTATATATATATTTATAATATTACTATAAAGTGTTTTAGAAGTGGTAGAGGATGTATGGATAAAATCTTTACATTGAAAAAATTATTGGGAAAATTAAAATAATAATTGTATTTAGTTTATTGATGAACAGGATATGATAGGATTATAGGATTCTGTGTCGGTGTTAATGATTCTTGCTTGGTGGATAGGCTTGAAATGAATAAAAGTGTGTATGACGATCAGTGAAGCGTGTGTAAGAAATAAAATGGAGTTGATAAGTGACTGTTTATATTAATAGAGAGTGGGAGGGATTGATATGTTTCTTAGTTATGTACATTGTTACGGATGGTGTTATGATAATTTAGAGGTGGAATTTTTGCAGGGAGTGTGAGAATGGAAGAGGTGGAGGGGTGCCGGAATCGTCCAGGGATCTTGGTTTTGTGATGGGAATCTAGAGAGAGTTTGAGAGGATTGGTAAGGATTTGGCAGGGTGTGTAAGGGAGGGGTTTGAAAGTAAATTGATATTGAAGGTTACTGGTTAGGATTGTGAGTGAGGACGGTCTCAGTGTGAATTACTGTTGGATGGTGGAGTAAGCTGAAAGTGTCTGAGTTGTAAATATTTTATGATATTTTGGATGAAAAGGGAACGGTGTATGAAATGTGTAGTAGGAAAGTTGTGAATGGTAGGAAGGTGCTGGTGCAATTAATCCTTGTCGATGTAAAGGGACTAAGTTCGGAGTGCGCTAGGGTATGTTGAGGGTATTGTTTGATTACTGTGTGTAATGTATATGTAGTGAACTATGGTCTGGAAAGAGGTACAGTGTTCAGAGGCATTATAGGGCGGTGTAGGTGTGAGAAGAATGTGATAAATGAGGAATGAACCATTAGAGAGTATTTTGGTGTGAAGAAGGGGTAAATGAGAGATAATATGTCATAAATTGAGATGTTTGGTCTATGGAAAAGATGGTGATAGTTGAGTCTGAGTTAAGTGGATCAAAAAACTGGATCGGTACGGTATGACTAGGGATGAATATGAATCTTATATAGCTAGAAAAAATGATGAAGAAGAATGTGAGGAAGCCAAACGGGCGAGAGAAGAAAATGTTATCGCTGGCACACTAGAACAAGTAGTGCAAAGACTGAATGGAATAAATTCCTCCATGAAGGTTATGAAGACTGCTAGTGGATTAAGTGAAGAAGCCATTAGAAGGATCCTCGAGGTTGATTCGGTGTAGGAGAAAAATTATTTTTGGAGTTGAATCGGAGCCAGAGAAAAAATATTTCGGTCGTGCCGGAGCAAATTAAAATAATATTACTATAAATTACAGTGGTTTAGAGGCAGAGCCGAAGCCGGAGCTGTATAATTTTAAAATGATGGAGCCGGTTAAAGAGTTGTAACCGACCAAAAATTACCGATTCCGCAGCCCTGGTTACCTCTATACGTAGAAAAATTATACTTGGTGTAATTGAACATCTTTTATTCGTTATATGTAGGGGTGACCAAGGGCCAAAAATTTCAGCACCGCACCGCACCGCACCGCACCGCACCGCACCCTGTGCGTCGGCCAACACTACTTCTATGCTGAAGCCAAATATCTTAAAAATATTGATATACATATGTAGTAGGGTGGTTATAAAAAAAATCAATGTTCGATTTTTTTTCAGAAGACCCCACCCCCTAAAAGTTGCCAATTAGCTAAAACATGAGATTGACAAAGTTTTAACTTTATTAAGGGGAGACTTCATAACTAGACCCCCTACTTTTTGAAAGCAAAATCAAAATTTTCACATTTTTTTTTTATTATCTAAATTAGTAGAAAAATTCCTCCTGAACATCATTGTGTAATTATTTTTTAAAAATTCTAAATAGTTTTTTAGATACAGAAATTTATTTAGAGAGGTATCGAACTAAAAAAGTTTCAATTCCAGTCAAAATTGAATTCAAGGTTTAGGTTCAAAAAATGCTTTTATTTATTAGAATTAAGAAAATCGATTTTTTTTTTCATATTCTCACTCTAGCTCATGTCTTTTCGGATTTTCTCAGTCAATAAGATGGAGGCCGCATCGGAGGCCAGATGCCGCAGCTGAGCGAGCCGGAGCTCGGAACCGTGAGCCGGAGGCCGGAGCCGCATCCGGATAGAGCGGAGCCGAAGCCGGCGCCGAAGCCCGAGCCGGAGCCGAGCCCGGAGCCTGGTCACATTTTTCATGAAAATAATTTTTTGGAGATGAAAAAGTTTTATTGGCAAGAAGATTGTGCTTGATACAATGTTCAAAATAGTAACAGAATCCTTTAGTCGGATTTCCGGATTCCGGATCGAAGTCAGAGCGGTGAGTCTAGTGGCGCGGAGCGCGGAGCCGGAGTATTGATTTTTTTTTTCGAAGGAATTTGTTTTTGAAATGAATCTGCTGAACAATTTTAAAGAGTGGCAGAAACCTTATACGGATGTGCGGAGCTGAAAGCGAAGTTGGAGCCAGGAGCGGAGCCGGATCCTGGGTAATGATTTTTTTTCTAAAATTATGAAGTTTTTGAGACAAATTATTTAATCCAGAAGAACGTTATGAAGCAGAGTTTGTTCAAAATAGTAGTCAGATTATCCTTAGTTTCAGGATCCGGGCAAAGTTGCCGAGCCGGAGCCGGAGCCGGAGGTAAGGAGCCGGAGCCGGAGCTGGAGCGCGGGAGCAGGTGCGCTGGGTATGGAATTTTTTTCTTCAAAGAAAGAATATGAATTTTGTTTTTTTTTTTTTAATGGGTTTTTTTGAAAAAAAGAAATTTAATGCCAGAAGACGTACTGAACAATTTTCAAATAGTGTAGAATCCCTTAGTCGGATCCTGAGCGGAGTCGGAGCCGGAGTCGAGTTCAAAGTCGGAGATGAAGAGCCGGTACGGTAGTTTTGTATTTTTTTTCGAAAATACTTTTTTAGGTGAAAAATTTATTGGCCAGAAGAAGTGCTGAACAATTTTCAAATAGTGGCAGAAACCTTAGTTGGATCGCGGATCCGGATTCGGAGCCGGAGTTCTGGGAATAAATTTTTTTAAGAAAAATCTTTTTTTTAAAATGCAAAAATTGGTACTTGGAAACCACTGAGAATTTTCAAATAGTTCAAAACCCTTAGTAGGATCCGGATCCGGAGTCGGAGCTGGATTTCGAAGTCGGCAGCTAGGAGTCAGAGGCCGGCGGCAATAGTATAAATTTTTTCAGAAGAATATTTTTTTAGATGAAATGAAATTTATTGCAAAGTCGTGCTAATAATTTTAAAATAGTGCTGAACCTTAGTCAGATCCGGAGCGAAGGTGAAGTCGAGGGCGGAGCGGGAGCGGAGCTGGAGGCCGGAGCGCGGAGGCCCGGAGCCGGAGCCGGAACCTGAGTATGAATTTTTTTTCAAAAAATATTTTTGTAGGTTGAAATTGTAGTTTTAGATGCCAGCATGTTCCCCTAACCCAGACATAATTTCTTATATAGTGCATGAAGACCTTAGTCAGTGTCCGGATCCGGATGCGGGCAAAGTTAGCCTACGTTTCGATATATTGAACATCTTCTTGTTGTGCGTTTATTATATTTGTTTGGCAATTAATAAGATCGATATAGATTAAATTTCGACCTCGAGTCCTATGGATCGTCGAACTGTATAGCGAACAGCGTCAGCCTGTTGATGATCCTTAACAGTATAGTTTCTCTGCTACTAGTTTGCCGATCGACATCCTTTGTTTTTGTTGTTACGTTAAAAATATTAAGGTATCTTCTTACTATTGTTTTCAGTTTTCTCTTGTGCTTCGTATAGTCTTGGTTTTGAATTACGTTTCGATACTGTATTTAAGATTTCTCATTATAATAGGGTGGTTGGGAGGACTCTCTGCTTGGGTGCTGTAGTGCTAACGGCAATAATATTTTCTTCTGGGGTGCTCTCTTGGTGTCGCAGGAGCAACCTGATGATCCAAAGTCTTAAGGACGTCCGACTATGGGCACAATTTTGCTTTGTTGCGGTTATCAGAATTTCAATATATAAGATCGATAATAAAAGGTCTACTCGTTAGCTAGGCTCTGAACCATGATCAATGCAGGTTCGTCGCCGTTTGATTCGAATGTACAGGAGGTCTATCACTAGTTTGCGTGATTGCCCTTCCTCTCATTATGATAAAGGCGATTCTCTGAAGGATTTTCTAAATCTTCTGTCTTCTGTTTGATTTCTACAGTTATTTTGTGTTGGTGCTTTGAAACTCGCGTACGATTTTTAGTTATAATTCAAGAAGGTGTGGTGTAAGCTACCGTTGTGGGTCTTTATCATATTCGGGCAAGTTTTCAGGGTGTTGCTGCATTGGGGTTTACAGGAGGTCAGTCGGATCTTAAAGTTCAATGGATTCTTGCTGATCTTATCTTGCACAGACAGTGCTGTTTTGCGGATGATGATTTTGCTTAATAAGTAAGTATTCTGAAGAAGGAATTCAGTCTTTTGCTCGCGCCAGGCACAGGTCGGAACCATTGCGAGCAAGAGCGTTCGTTTCTTCGTTAGACAATTGTACAGGAGGCTTTAAGGTCTTACGTAGTTCGTTATGTTTCAGTCCTCTCCTGATTAATTGTTAAGGACATTCTGGTCGGAACTAGTGTTTCCTAAGTTCAACTCTTGGCCCTTGTCGCATCATCTACTGCTTTTGATTATGTACTGTATTTTAAATATAGAAGGTTTGTCTTTGGTAACTCTATTATTTATTATTTGTATGTATATATATATATATATATATATATATTAATATATATATATATATATTATATTATTATTGTATATTATTTGGTATTTTTATTTTTTGTTATATATTATTAGTATTATATTATTTTATAATTAATTATTAATATATATTAATATAGTATATATACTATATATTATATAATATATATATATATATATATATGAGAATAAGAGTTTTTTTTTTTCGTCTAAAAATGAAAAATTTCCAAATGTTTATTTGTGTTTTTCTAGCATTTTCATTTTTTCCTTATTTATGGATATAAAGAATAAATTCATTAAAAAAAACGAACAGTTTTTTTTCTCAAAATTTTGTACCAAGCTCACATATAAACGTGTAAACAAGCTGACGTTAATATTAAATGTTTTGGTAGACCGTAAGTGGTGTCAGTCATGGTTGACTATTCTCTGTTCAATAATTTTGAAAGTTATCCTGTAAGCTTGATTGTATAAATTTTGTTTTAAACAGAACAAATTTAAATAAGGTGTCTTAACTAAAATTATTACTTACATTTGTTGTTTTCTATAATTGGTAGTATTTTATGTGCAAAAAAATTGATTATATTTTCTTGTAAATATTAAGATTTTATGTGTTTTTTGCAAGTTTTTTTGGTTCTAAAGTTTTTCAGAATAAAAGAAAATTCTTCTCGTGTCAGTTTCTTTCCTAATATAAGGCTGTTCAGTAATATCTGACAGTTTTTTTTGTTTGTGTTTTTTCTATAATATAGGAATGATACATATTGTTGTTTCTGTTTTTGATAATCTTTACTTTTTTATCGGTGAATAAGTTTTAGGTGGATTTTTTGTCGTTATATGAAAGTCTTTTCCGCTGCGTTACTGTGGTAAGATTACTGTTGAACGGTTGTGTCTTTGTCGTGTCTTTTCATTTATTTGTAGGTGTCTTGAGGTTTTTGTGTTATTGTGTTATTGTTTGTGTGATTGGTTTGCTTGTATTATGTCATTTATGTTTTTCCGAGGTGTTATTTATATTTAGTCGGTTATGGGAAGTTTCTGTCTGCGCTATATGGTGGTTATGTAGGTGCTTCTGTATTCTACGGTTAAGGTCTTGGTCATGTTTGATATGGTCAGGTGTCTCGATGTGATGTGTGTTACTTTGTCGTATTATTTAGTCGTAGTGTTTCTTTTTAGCGTGTTGTAATGTTTGGTGCACTATCTGTTTTGTTTTGTTTTGTTTTGGTTTTGTTCTGTGGGCAGATTTCGAGAGTTAGATAGGGTGTATGAAAATATCTGACTTGCTGTTAATACTTTTCCGTGGTGTGCCGGATCCGGAGTTTAGTGTGATCTTTGGTTGGATTCTGGTCTGTGCGCTTTGGAGGTTGGTGTCTCTATTATGTGTGGTATGGCTCTAGATTTGTGGGGGCTGGTGTCGTGTGTGTTGGTCGGGTGTATGGTTCTGATTAGCTTATGATGAGAGGGGATGTGGTGTGTTGGAGGTATGTTAGTGTTAGTTGGAGAGGGGAGGTCTATGTTTGATTTGGTGTGTGATGCTGATTAGTGTAGATGTAGGATGCTATATTTTAGTAAGCGCTTGTGGTGGTATGTCCTGGGGTGAGGAGGGTTGGGGTTTTGATATAGCGAGAGGTAGCGTGGGGATGATTTATGAGTTTTGCATTTCTAGCGGTTTTATATAGATTTGTTATGAAGTGTGGGTTGTGTATTGTAAGCTTGTTGCTAGTGGTAGAGTGTTGTGATGTGAGTAGAGCTCTAGGCGGGAGTGGTTGTAGTTGGTTGTGGTATGTGTCTAGTGTAGTACGAGATGTGTGATGCGTGATATTTGTGTGTAAGTCATATATGTATTTTGTTTGAGCTATGAGGTGTAGAGTGGTGTTGTGAGGTTGTGGTTATACTTGGGTGTGTGCTGTTTATACGAATGCTTATTATTTAGGTGGTGAGGTAGTTATGGGTAGGTATGTGGTGTTTGGTTGTATTGTGGTGAGGGTTGGTGTGTGAGTGGGTGTGTTGTGTTGTTGTTAGGTGTTAGCATGTGGTGTTTGATTTTTATATAGGTAGTGTTTTGTTTATTGTTTATTTATGTTTAGATGTGATTTTAGAGTGGGTGTAGGTAGCTGGTTGATGTTAGTGGGGGTAATGGG
This sequence comes from Trachelipus rathkii, assembly GCA_015478945.1. Lineage (NCBI taxonomy): Eukaryota > Metazoa > Arthropoda > Malacostraca > Isopoda > Trachelipodidae > Trachelipus > Trachelipus rathkii. The sequence goes on from JABUQX010008688.1 coordinate 18,961, forward strand.
TGGGGTGGGTATTTATTATTTATCTAGTTTGAGGGGGGGAGTAGGTATTTAGATTATGTTTATTGAGTGTAGTATAGTAGTTAGGTTAGTATAGTTAGTATAGGGTATGTTAGGTTAGTGTAGTATTTATTTATATTATATAGGTAGGGTGGTTGTTGGTAGTGATGGTATGGGTAGCAGGTGATTATATAGGAGTGTATGGTAGTGATTTGGGACTATAGGGGTTATATTAGGTGTATATTATATTTGTATTATTATATTATGATTAGTATATATATATATTATTATGGTATATATAACATTAGTGAGTGAGTTATATATTATATATATATATATTATTATAATATAATATTTTATAGGTTAGGGGGGTGTTATGAGTTGCGGGTGGGGGGGCAATGCGCTGAAGAACGTGTGTAGTTCTGCCTTATCCCGTCTAACTATGCGTAGGCTTATTGTTCTGTTATTATGCGTTTTATGTGTGCTGTTCTAGGAAATCTTTGTAAACTTTCTCCTTATACTCGTTCATGTGTTCTCGTCGTATCATAGTATAGATTTGTTCGATTCCTTTCTGTCGAGTGATCTTCATTTAGTGTGTTTCTACTTTCTTATTTAGACGTTGTGTTTTAGGCAGCTTTAGTGTTTGTTGTAACTCTTATCTATTTGTTCCTTCTATCCGTTCTTATTTTGAGTATGTTTAGTTCTATTTTTTGTGTTATCACTTTTATTAATTTATTAGTGAATCTGTTTTTCATTTGTGAGTTGTGCGTCTGAGTTCTTGCTCTTGTGGGTTGTTGTGTTCTTCTTAGATTGGGGTGCGTAGCTTCCTGTTTTTTGTTTTCCTGGCGCTTCACGTTTTTCTTGACCTCTTTTTCTATACTTCAACATCTTCTTCTTCACCAACAAATCAATCATCTTTTCACTTCTTATATCATGCTCTAGCCTTCGCCAATATTTATGCTTTTTACCATCCCTTTCTTTATCATCTCTCTATCGCATTTAATTTAACCCAACACATTCAATTCCTTTTATCTCTTCCTCACCCCATCCAAACTATTCATATATCCATAAATTTCTCACTCTCCTCATCAATCAACTCATATGCTTCAAAGTATATTTTACCTATCCATCATTCGTATTCTAAAACTTTACTCCTCTTTTCTTATTTTAACATTAATATTTTTTGCTCTCTATATACTAGTCCATCCACTTTTCCAAAAAATTAACTTTTCAATTGCGTATCTTAGTGAGGGTATTTCGTCGGTTTTGCTTGCTTCCTCCGGCGATATATTTCTTTATTATTCAATTCCATACTCCATAATTAACAACGCACAAATATCTTTACTTTACAAACTTAAATTTATCCACTATAATTTCTATTTATTCAACAAAAAAAATTCAAACTACATCTGCTATTCCAATATCTCTCATATATAAGTGCGGGTTATACTGCCTATCTTCCCCTGTGCTTTTTTTCGTCCTCACTCCATCACGACATACTTTCAGCTAGCATACCGATACTTACTATTAATCTTCACCTTTTGTCTTTCTTCTTTTTGTGTCGATGTTGATCTGTATTGGGGTGGCGAGAGATTAAAATTTACACCTTTTCAAAATACATCCATTCACGTTTGTGGTCTGCTTCTCTTCGTCCTTCGACGGGTTGCATTTATGTTCTTCTTACATTCCTTCAGACCCATATTTTATTTCGATGGTGGTGCAGTGATTTTCTTCTTAGAGATATACAAGTGTGGTTTCTGCTTATCTTTCTAGTGTCTTCTGGACCGGTGTGGGTTGCTCTTAATTCCTTCAAAACATACTTATCTTAATATAATTTTTAATGTCAACTAATTCAACTACACTTTCCCTGGTTAATCTCCTTCTACTATAACATGACTAATTTGTTTAGTTAGTTTATCTCCTCCATAATACAATTATATAAGGAATAATATAAGATAAATATAATAAAAAATAAATGAGAAGAAATGAAAATAAATAAATAGATATTTTTTAGGTGATTCTCAGGGGTGTGTTAGGTGGGGGAAATAGTTTATTTTTTAATTCAGTTTTGGCTTTGCTAGTCTTTGAAACTTCATTTTTTTATTTAGTCTTTACAATTTAGTGATATATATATATATATATATATATATAATGGTGATGTATTATTATTATGTGTATATGATATAGTAGTATGGGTAGTATATAGGGGTAGTGGTAGATAATTTGGGGTATAGTATATAGGTATATGTGGTGAGGTGAGGGGGGTATATATGATATATGTATATTATATATAATGTATAGTATTAGGCAGGTTTGGAGGTATTTAGTATATAGAGGTATTCCTTATTATTATGATATATAGTATATATGTAGTATATTTTTATGTAGTATATATATATATATGAGGGTTATATATTTATGATATATATATATATGATATAATAATATATAGGGTATATATATATATATTATATATATAGGTATATATATATGAGTTAGTATTAATTATTATTTATTCTTCTTATTATTATTGATTATTATTATTATTATTATTATTATTATTGAGTGTAATAATTTAAGGTTATTATTGTTATTTTTATGTATTTGATCATATTATTATTATCTGATTATTATTGATTATTATTATTGTATTATGAATTATTGATGTGATTATTATTATTAGTTATTATTAGTGTAGTTATTATTATTATTTTATTATTTTTTATTATGTAGTGGTGAGTGTGCTGATATATGAGTGAAGTAGAGGTGTGATATTAGTTATTTAAAGGGTGGGTGAAGTATTATGGAACCCTATAGTGATATATAAATATATACAGCAAAGATATATATTAATATATATATATATATTATATTATATATAGTATAGGGGCTTTATATATATATATATTTATATATATATATATATATGTAGTATATATATAAGTATATATATATATATATATAGTAGGTATATGAGGTATGGATATAGGGTAGTATATATATATAATTATATTTTTTTATATATATATATAGTTTCTGTGTTAGGTCTAGCTATTTAGAGACATTTAAATAGCTATAGTATATATATATATATATATATTATATATATGGATAGGTATGGATACATCTGTATTTCCATAATACTACTCAAAAATTTAAGATAATTTATATAATACTTTTGCTTAAAATTTTATTTAAATAAGATATTTTTATAAGATAACTTATTTAAGTATAAGTAATCTTCTTTTAAAGTTCATGATCATCTTTTTTCGTTTTTCCTAAGTTAATTTTTTCAAAATCTTTGTTCTATTAAATTTTGTTTCATCTTTCTGATTGGATACAGTTTCTAGTTAGTTCTATATCTTCAATTTCTCTACGTCTTCTGACTTGAATATTTTTTTTCTTAACTTTTTTTTAAAGATAAAAAATCTCTATCATATTAACAACTGAGTTATTATTAAATATTTATATATTTTTCTTTTAAAAAATTTAAAAACACACCTTCCCTTCTATTTCAATTCTACGACTTTTTATCTAGTATCTAATTCACTAATTTTAATTATAACTCTTCCAAAATAAGATTAACATGATTTTAATCTATTAATTATTAATTTTAAACAAGTCTATATTTACTTTAAAAGACTATTTACATATTTAATGTTTTAATTTTATCAATAAATTTAACGTATAACTTTTCTTAAAAATTATCTTAATTCTTTTCTCAATTTTTTCTTTTCTATGTCTTTACTTCCCAATATACTATAAGTATAGTAATATATATAGTATATATATATATTATATATATATAGTAGTATATATATATATGATATATATATATTATGATATATATAGTATATTATAAATATTATATATATATATATATATTATATATATATATATATATATATATATAGTATTTATATATATATAGGTATTATATATATATATTATATAATATATATATAGTACCGTTATATATATATTATAGTAGTATATATATATATATATGATATATATAGATAGTTATATAGTTATATATATATATATAGTATAAGTATATATATATATAATATATGATAGTATAATATATTATAATATAAATAATAATAAAAATAATATAATAATAGATAATAATAATAATAATAATAATAATAATAATAAGTAATAATAATAATACTGAATACTATAATAATAATATATGAATACTTAAAACTAATATATGAAATAGAGTAATATTGTAATAATAATGAATAATAATAATATAATAATAATGAATAAAATAATATAATAAAAATTAATTATTAATTATATATCTATATATATATATAATAGGTAGTAATAATATTATTATATATATATATATATATATATATATTATATATATATATACTATATATATATATATATATATATAATATATATATATATATATATATATATTTAATATATTTATATATATATATAGTTATATATTATTGTATATTATATATATATTATATATATTATATGATATATATATATATATATATATATATATATAATATATATATATATATATATATATAATATTAATATATATTATTAATTTTTACTTTATATAACCATTCTCTTTGATATATAACAAAATTAACCATCCTCTTTTATTTCTTTTCATATCCACACTCTTCTTTCTTTCTTTCTTTCTTTATTTCTTTGTCTTTCTTTCTTTCTTTCTTTCTTTCTTTATATCTTTTATATTTCTTTATATTATTAAATTAACACTTCTTATTTTTTATTATAATTCTATTAAATTTACATTTTTTTATTTTAATTTTTTTGCCAATTACCACTTATCTCCTTCTACTATATTTTTTTTCATTCTGTTCTATCTTTTTCTTCTATATCCTTAATTGTACAATGATGAGCTTTTATTCTAAATTTCATTAATCATATTTTATTCTTTAATTTCATATAAATAATTTTTATTTTATAATATTCTATATTTTATTATTTAATTTTAAATTTTACATTTTAATGTTTAACACTTAACTAAAACAAATAAACAAAAGAAAACTTTTAATATTTAAATTGATTATTTCTTTTTTTAAAATTTATTTTTCCTTTGTTTTATAATAAAAATTTGTTTTTTTGACTTTTTACTTTTGATATATCTCTCACTTATCTTTCTATTAATAGTTTTTTTTTTAATACTATAATTCTATTTTAATAATTTAATTTTTATTTCAATATCTGGTTTTTCATTTCATTGTTGATTCTTGTTTTAATTAGTTTGCTCATCGTTCATTTTATTATAATACTCTTTAGTTAGTGAATCTATATTTTTTTAGTTTTTCGTTTACTCCAAAATCTTAATTACTTTAATTTATATATAATTATTTACTTTTTTTAACTCATTTGTACTGCACATTTTATTAACACGCCTTATTCCTAACTCATTTTTACTCATCTTTATTTTTATTCTTATTATATTTATTCTTTTATAATTTATAATCTTAATTATTTTGTTTTATTTTGAAACATAAAACTTCTTATTTAATTTTTTTTTTTACCTTAATTTTATATGTATATTAATCATAAAATTTAATTTGTTCATGTGTAAATTTCACTCCTTGACAAATATTCTAATTTGAAAATTATTATTTTTATTTTTTTTTTTTAATAAGAATATTTTTAATTTTTAATACATATTAATTCCAATCTATTATTAAACAAATTAATTTATCTTATTATATTATCTTATGCTTCCAGGTAGCCCTTTCAAAATCTTTAATATTTATCAATTTTTTCTATCCGGGTTCACTATACTCCCATTTCCGCTAATTTTTATAATGGTCGGTACGTCATATTTCTACTTATATACTAATAATTTCACTATTTAACCTCTTAACTTCTAAATTCCATACTTAACTTATCTTAATAATTTAATTATATTCTATATTATATATTAATTTTATTTAATTATCATTTTCCAAAATTTTATGACATAATACTAATTTAAATCCAAGTTATTTCTTTAGTATTTATATTATTGTATTGATCTATCTTAGTACTCTGTTTTCTTTATTTGGCTTAATATATATATTATGTATATAGATATATAGAGTATAGTATATTATATATATATATATTATATATATATATGTATATAGTATATATATAGTAGTGAAGGTAGGTAGGTGTGTATTAGGTGTATATATAGTATAGGTTATATATATATTATATATATATATTTATATATATATATTATATATATATAAGTATATTGTTTATATATATATATATATATACAGTATATTATTTATTTTCATGTATTCTCGTGATAGGTGACGTGTGATGACGTATTATATTTATATATATGTGGAGTTAGGGTGTAGGCGCTGTACTTGCTATATATATAGTTACTTCAAAATCATTATGGCATTGGTAAATAGTAACCTATATAGCTACTATATATTTGTTAAATTCTATTATTAATTTAAATAGCACTTCAAACACTTTCTTATATTTTTTTCAATAATCATGCTAACATAAATTATTACAAAAATTTTCATCCTCTTTTACACCTTAATACAAATCATCTCTATATTTATAATCACAAAATATATATACCTTAAAAAATCAGAATATTAAATTCTACTTCAATTTATAAAGTCTTATTTAAATTCAATTTCACTTTCCTCTCGTTGATCAAGATTCCATTAGACTGAATTTTCTAACTATATCATTCTCCGAATCTTCTAAGCCCAGTCAAATGTTGTCTGAGTGAAACTTTCACAGGTTCGCATAACCGTCTTTCAATCGATCAAACAGTAGTAGTAATAACGAAGCCAACAAATCTCTATATATCCGATGACCAAAAGTCTCGCCTGTTGTATTTTCTGATTGTATTACTTCTCTCTTAATTCTGATCTTCTTTTTCCTTCATATGATATTGATAAAGTACTTTAGACCTAATCAAATATAACGCTCCTGAGCTTCAATTAGCGTTATTGTTATGGTGGGGCATACTCTCAAAATTTATACTCTATCTCTAAAAATTATAACTTTTACTTAAACTAATACGCTCATAACAAAAATTGCCTACTACTGCACCCAGAAATAATGTATTGTGTTTTGTATTCCAACATCGTAACTCAATACGCGCAACTAAACAAATTAATTTCTTTCAATATACTAATTATTCATTTTTAACTTTTTCAATTAATTTATACCTTCATATCCAAAATCTCAACTTATCTCTCCAAATCTTTCAAATTGAAAGCGTAGATTTTCTACTAAACGTATTTTCTCTTAGCATTTTTATTAAAAAAAACCAAGACAAAATAAACTTTTCTTCTTCTTTAACATCTTTGTAGAGCCGAATAGCATTTAGTGGAGCTACAAAATCGAATCACAAACCTTTCCATAAAATCTTTAATTTCAACATATATTCTCACATTTTTTTTCACTCACAAATCACTTTAATTTATTTTTAAATTCTAATTAAATTTTATTCTACAAATAATTTTAAAACTGTTTTTTTTTCAAACAAGAATTTCGGAGGGTCTCTATTTGGTAAATCTTAAAAATTTTTTAACAGTATTAAATATGTCAACCATTACGCTTACACTCCACTTACATTCCTACGCAAAACATTTTGGTAGTGATATACTTTCATGTGTTTGGTGCGCGAGTTACCACTTCGGTGTGATAAGTGTGTTAGCTTTTGTATTAACAATAAAGAAAAGTTTTATTATAATCATTAGCAGTATTTTCATATTTTTAATTTAAGTTGCTTAATATAAAGTTACAATTGTAATTAGGCTTTTACATTTAAGATCTTTTTAATTTCGCACTAATCAGAAGCATTTGAAAATTTTTCATTTTTCTGTGTCCTTAGAATAACAAAGAAACTTTATTCTCAATTATATACCTAATATCTATATATACTATCTTCAGGGGGTAGTAGTCTGTACTTATATCACCGGTATGCTACTCATAGTATATATATGTTAGTATTATGGGCTATTTTTTATAGGACCAGTGAGGAAGCTACTAGGTTAGATAATGGTCTACTCTATAGTATATACTACGTAGCGGGTGTATAGTAGGGTAGTATCTATATATTTAAGCGTATATTCTACTATCTGATACTACTATATATGTGATATATTACTTTTCCAATCAACTTCGTAATTAATATTTCAACATAATTACATTTTCAAACTGCATTTTATTTCCTAATGCATTTTGATTTAAACACTTCCTCTCTTCATAATTTCTTCCTTTTTTATATTCCTTATCTTACTATATTAAATCCCCCTCTTCTTCATCCAATCCTTCAAATCACTGTCTTCTATTCGTGCATATTTACAATTGTTAATTTAAATTTTCTTATTCTTCTTCATTCAAACTCTGTTATTTTAGAGTACCACTTATTGATTCTTCATTTCTTTCGTACCTCTTCTTCGTAGGAAACCATCATTTGTCTTTACTCCATCTATCCCCTTTAACCAAATATACCCCTTAATATTTAATATACCTCTTAAGGTCCTTTTAATTTATCAAACTTTATCTATTTTCAATGCCTTTACTATCTAATCATTTAATAAGTTTTAATCGTTCTTCCTAGTATTGGGCCTTTTTTTTTATTTATCTTGCTGATTAGTGTTTTTTAGATCCTCCTTTACATTTTCTCAACTTCTAATTTTTCGAATCGTGTCTGTTAACCCTTTATAATTCCCTTGGAGTTCTTCTGCCATTTATTTCAAATTCGTTCAAATTCAAATTCATTCTAAATTCTATCCTCTTCTTTCCTTACCTTTTTTCTTTTTTGCTCCTTTATCAGCCATTACTCAACCCATAACTCAGTGTCTTGTGTCGCGCTGCAGGAATATATGGTTCATGCAAGGGCTTCTAAAAAGAGTCTTTTAGATGGCCTTGGTCAATGTTAATTAACTTCTATATCTCAGATCCTCTGATTGGTTAAGACTTTAATCAATAATCACGCTTATTCTTCTTTTTTCTTCTTCTATCCTTCTACTATTATTGTTGCAGACTTACTTGTAGGGACTTTTCTAACCTTTGATACGTCTGTTTTTTTGTACATGTTCTATTCCGTGTTCGGTGTATGTTAAATGTTTCTGTTCTCTCTATCCCTATTTCAATTTTATCTGCAACAATATAATTACTTTTCAATGTCTCTCTTTTTTCCTTTACCTTCTTCCCTTTTATCCTTATCCTTTACCCTACTGTATTTTTTGGCTTCCACTAATTCATAAAAATTTCTCTCCTCATTGCTTCCTTCTTTCTCCACTTTAAATTTTTTCCACCTAAACAAAATATCTTTTTAAAAGACACTTTCCATCAACTCACTTTTTCCTTCTCCTTCTCTTCTCCTTTCTCCTTCTCCCTCTCTTCTCCTTCTCCTTTTCTCCTACTATCCACCATTCTTCTCCTTATCTTACTCAATCTTTTTCATCACTATTTTAACATCTATTCTATCCACCTACTTCTTTCAAACTAAATTCTTTCATCCTAACAAATATTTCTCTCTTCAAAAAAATGGTTCGATACTTGTCGATGTTCTCCTTCTCTTACCTCCATCATCGCTCGCTACTTCCTAATCCATCTCCTACCCTTATCTTGATCCTACCTAACACTTTATGTGCGGTTCACTATTCTTAACACCTTGTCTGCAAGCACTTTTCGTTTGCTAAGAGCACGTTGTTTGCATTCTACAACAGAACATTCTTTCTTAAATAATTTATTCGCCCATCAATCCGCTTCTCCTTAATTCCTTATCGTTTATCCAACCTATGTCTTCTTCACTGCATCTTTCAAAATTTTTCATCACTTCCTTCTTTCCGATACCTTCTCGCCTAAAGGTTGCTGTCTTGAATCAATATCGCAAACTTCCGGAGAGAACGCAACTACGTCATGGTTGAGACGGATTCTACTCCTTCTCCTACTCCTTCTCATTCTTCATTCTTCTTCATTCTAAGCATTTCTCTCCTACTTCTTTCATCGTTTCACTTTATTATACCAATCTTGAAATAAGTTTTTCACCTCAAAAAATATTTTTTTAAAAAAAATTCATACCCCATTTCCTTCTCTTCATCTTCCTGCTCCAGCTCCGTTCTCCTGGCTCTCTGCTCCTGTTCTCTCCTCTTTTCTCCGTTTATCTTACTAAATGTTTCTGTTACTATTATCTAAATTTTTTCATTACTTCTTCTTTCATTAAATTTATTTATGATCTAATTTTTTAGTTAAAAAAAATATCTACCCATTATTCCTGTCTCGCGTCTCTTTCTCGCACTTCTTGCTTCAGCTCCTGATCCTTCATTAGAGTTTTCTTGCACTCCTTTCTTAAAATTTTTCAGGCAGATCTTCAAAAAACAAACTTCTTCTGAAACAACGAATCACTCTCTGGCTGCCTGTGCTCCGACACTGCACTCACGCTCTGACTCTCGGATCCGGATCCGCGACTCACGACCTCAAGGAGTTCTCGCTACTATTTGAACATTGTTCAGCCACTCTCTCTGCAATAAATTTTTTCCATCTCACCAAAAAATTATTTCACTGAAAAACCTATACCCAGGCTCGGGCTCCGGCTCCCGGCTCGGGCTCCGGCCTCCGGCTCCGGCTCCGGCTTCCGGCTCCGGCTCCGGCTCCGGCTTCCGGTTCGGCTCCGGCTCCGGCTCCCAGCTGCGGATCCTGGCGCTATCCGGGTGTGGATACCTTTATTAAACTGAGTAAAATCCGAAGATGAGCTCACGCACGGTGGTGTTTACTGCAAAAAACAAAACAAATCGATTTCTATACATTATAATAAACATTTTTTTGAATCGCTAAAGCCTTGCAATTGCAATTTCTGCACCTGAATCCTGGAAATTTCTTTAGATCGATAACTGATATAAAAAAACGTCCGCTGACAGAACAACGTACGTTTGACGATTTTTCTAAAAAATGAATCACGCAGCGATGTTTCAATTGGTATTTTTTCTCTTCCCAAACTTCCACTTTAACGGAAGAATGTCGAAAATCTTTGACCTTTTGCTTCTCAACAAACGTGGGGGTCTACCGTCTATCGAAGCTCTCCCCTCTAATACAAGTTAACAAAGCTTTGTCAACTCTCATGTTTTACCGCCTAATCTGCACTTTTAGGCGGGCTGGGGTCTTCTGAACCAACAATCGACACATCTGATCTTTTTCATAACCACCCTACTCACCATATCGTATATCAACTTTTCTACAGATTCTTGGCTCTCCAGCATGAAGTCAGTGTTTGGCCGACGCACACGGGTGCGGTGCGGTGGCGTGCGGTGCGGTGCCGTGTTGAAGTTTTTGGCCCTTGGTCACCCCTACATATAACGAATAAAAGATGTTCAATTACACCAAGTATACTTTTTCTACGTATAAAAGTAACCAGGGCTGCGGAATCGGTAATTTTTGGTCGGTTACAACTCTTGAACCGGCTCCATCATTTTAAAATTATACAGCTCCGGCTTCGGATATGCCTCTAGACCACTGTCCTCCATTAATTTTAACTGTTTTGGGGTCAATCTCTCCTAACTTGATGTTGGCCAAAACGACAACTGAAAATGCTTCATTTATTTCCCATCTTGCTATGTCTTCTTTCTTGGTTCCAGTTATCTTCAAAAGCTAAAATACACAAAATATAAAAATAAAACTAGTAACTTTTAAACTACTTTAACATGGTATCAAAATCAGCCTTCACTGAAACCTGTCTATTAGTTAAAAAAAAGTAAAATGGAAACTTGTACCAGCGTGCATTTAAAACTCCAAGTACTATTCACGTAATATTAGTACAAGACTTACGAACTAAACTCTAAGAAACCGCAAAATATGTGAACGTGATTATTCACAACTTATCTACTTATTTTTTAATTAACCACCTCAGGTTGAAAAATGGACAGAGGCCTACATAAACCCAAGAGAGTTTGGGAAATCCAGTTTCAAATCCATGTTAAAGAATGACACGACCAACGATACACAGCGTTGGACTATACAAATCAATGGAAGTGTATTCCACACTTTATCAGTAGAGTACCTTTAAGAATGAGCTTAGCGGATAAGTTTGGGGTAGGAGAGCTGGACAAAGAGAGAATGGTAGAGACTGTACACAAAGACGATTCGTACGCACATCACTAAACATTGTGATAGTGTAAGTGGAATGATGGAAGTTTGATTGGTATCAAAGATGGAATTTCAAGCGAAAAATAAAATTTTTCTTCAACTTTTGTATCTAATTAGAATCCCTTATATAAAAATATTAACTTTAAATTACAGCTCATAAAACACATGGAGTCTCAAATACTCCAATTTTGATTATGAACAAAAGTCTTTAACGATGCAATTAATAATAGCTTTGAATAGTAGTTCATCACCGCCAGAGAGGCAATATTATACTGTTCTATGACAAGGTTAGAGTATCTTGATTCTAATCGGGATCACAACGGTGGCATAAAAGGATTATTAATGGTCCGAATAAAATAACCAGACTGTTGATTGTTCAGCCGCAGGATGAAGAAGCAAATATCTTGTTCACATTAAGTGAACAGGAGTGGAGTGATTCTAATTACTGATCACATTATAAGGCTGAGTAATGTAAATAATCTACTCATGTTTTAAACATATAATGGGCCTGGACCCCTGTGCTTTCAGGAGCGGTAATAATTTAAATTTTATTTAAGCCAACTATAGATCATAAGTTTATCGATTATATGATATAATATAAATACAGAATTGTCATATTGTTGTAATGCGTTAAAGAAACATTTCTGTTCCCTGAGTGAGCGCACACCTTCTATAACATGTATAACTCTATCCATATACGTATAAACTGTAAATGAAATAACTGGTTAATAAGTAGCTCTACTTTAACGAACTTAAGGATGCAAATCGATGCGGTATGCTTTGTAATATTATTCAGCACAGCTTCACATAGTTATATGAATATAAAATGTAAGATTATGGGTGTTTTAACTAGTTACTAATATATTTGTTTTATTGTGTTTAGATTCGTGGTCCCAAGCTTGTGAAATTGTAGATGAATTAAATTTTTTATGTAAAAATAAAGGTTAAATTAATGTCACGAATCAACTCACACATTTACGTGAAGTTCAGAAGGAAAATGATCAATAAATCCAAAAAATGACAAATGTCTCCCAAATAAATGTCCCAATACATACACACTTACTCGAAAAACGTTTTTCTTTGAAAAAACAAGATACCACTAGTGCTTCATTCATTATAAAAGCACAATTGATGACTGTGAGAAATTTGTTTTGATTTAAGGATTTTTAATAGTTTTTCTTGGAACATTTTAACCCATTCCCTCCACTCAGTGAAATCAAACTGTTATAAAACTAGATAAGTAAAGGATGTTAAACGAATGGTATTTGATCTGGGAAGTGTGGATGGCAATAATGAAACGTTTAAAATTAAAAAGAGTAATTGAGAACACAATCACAAAAGAAGGACAAAAAAGAGGAAATATGAACTCTATCACGAGACCTCATCACATGGCAAAGGATTGAGTAAAAATTAAAAAGTGGAAAAAAAAATACAAACAAAAAGGTCATCAACACAAAAAAGCCCCTAATATACATCTGCCGGGCGTGGACCCGTCATGCAACACCAAAAGAAATACAGTATATTATAACCAAATAATAATTTTGGGTATCTTTGAATAATAGAAAAAGAAATAATTAAACAGAAATAAGGTAAAACACCGACCACTATTAACGGACCTTGAATACAAGGAATTGGACGCAAAGATTAGTTATATAGCTGTGTTTGTCATACAATAAGAAAAACGCACCAGGAGACACGTAAGCAATTATTGTCCCAGCATATGCTATACTAAAAGTCGACGATGGCACGACAACGATCAAGCCTAGAACCGAAAAACAGACTAAGATCAATAAGTTAATGAGATGGATAAAAAGGATTAAGGAAAACTGATATATAAGAAAAAATAAAAAGATAAAGTTCCTAAAAATGAATATATTGTATTTTTATTGTAATTAACAAAACAAAAAAATATATGGACATAAAAACAGTTTTGAATTTTTAAATAAAAAAAAAAAAAAAAAAAACATGTGTACCTACCTACTAAAATATTAAGTAATGACCAACAAGAATACCAACCAAAATACATTAAGCCCACTACAGTAAGCAATAAGCCCCATTTTAGCAGTTATTATGTAAGACGAAGGTTGTTACGATCTTTGGGCTGAGTCAGTAAAGTGGTATAAATACAGAGCTTTGACTCGAATTGTGTGTCAACAACAAACGGATGCGTCACCATAGATTAGAATAGGTGTGTAACAGGAGTGAGCAACAATCCACGAAGAGATATAAGGAGGATATATTAAGAATAGCAAGTTATTCGGTGCTACTCTTCTTTTGTACTATAGCACTTCTGTAACCGAATCGAATATACAGAAAGACACAAAAAAATCCTGTTTAAATTTGGAATATTCAACTCTAAATAAAATTGGCAGGTACCAGTTTACTTAGAATTAAAATAAAGTAAGGTAATTACGATACACAAAGCAATCAACAGTAATATTTTTTATCTAGGCAGGAGTTTTATGTTTTCATTTCAATTTAAAAAAGGAATATTGAAAGAGAAATGAATTTTATGTAAGATTCTTCATTTATCAATAATGGTTTAAATGTCTTATGATAATTATAACGAAAAATTTACGTTGGCCAAAAGGAAATTTTCTCCCGGGATAATGAAAAGGATAAAAATATTGGATGATAAGGAATCATTATAAAAATAGAAACAGAACTGAGAAAATGTCTTTTGATAAAGAAAGGGGAAAGTCCCACGGGACCATCAAGCGAGATAGGGAAGAGACAATTTCAAATATTCTGTCGCCGTTTTCTCACTATTGAATGAAATATTAGTACTAAGGAAATATTTCGGAAGTTTTAAAAATTAAAGGTAAAATAATATTTCACTAAGAATAAAACTTATTCTAAGTCTTACAAATAAAAGCCCAAAATAATATATTTTATGGAAGGATTTTATTAAATAGATTTAATTAGGAAACGGATCTGGATTTCAAAAATAATTATTAAGAAACATTTTGACTTTAAATAGACGTAAAAATATTTAAAGAATTTTAATAATAATAATAATAATAATAATAATAATAATATATTAATAATAATAATAATAATTTAATAATAATAATAATTATATAGAAATAATATAATTAATATAATATAATAATTAATAATAATAATATAATAATTAATAATACATTAATAATATAATAATAATATAATAATAATATAAATAATAATAATAATAATAATAATAATAATAATAATAATAATAATAATAATAATAATAATAATAATAATAATAATAATAATAATAATAATAATAATAATAATAAAAATAATAGTTATGTAATTAGATAATAATTAACGACAAAGTTACTGTAAAAGTATCTTTTCCTTCAGTCATTATAATCATTAAAATTGAAGAAAAAAGAATAAACTTTTTTTTGAAAAATTTGAGGTGATAAATAAGGTCACGTGATGTCTTCAAGTCTATGCATGATGTTCTAAACTTAACAAAACATGAACATTGTCATTAGGTTTTGTATACAAACTAAAAAGAAGAAAAAGGAAGACAATTTAGTCTCGCAGTAAATAATAGGATTATTACCTCAATTGCATGGACGGAAAAATAAATATCGAGAAATTGTGAATTATATTTACTATTTTTTTTAATTTTTTTTTTTTTTTTTTTTTTTTTTTTTTTTTTTTTTTTTTTTTTTTTTTTTTTTTTTTTTTTTTTTTTTTTGTGAGAAAAAAAAGTGAAAATTGTTTTAATTTTATTTGCGGAAAATGTCATGCGATAATGCGTTTAGGAGCATCAAAAAATAAATATATTTTTTTTTACTTCCTATTATTATTTATTTTCGTCGTAATCATAAATAACTTAAGTAAAAATAATTACAAAATTATAAAAATTATAGATATTATTATTATTATTATTATTATTATTATTATTATTATTATTATTATTATTATTATTATTATTATTATTATTATTATTATTATTATTATTATTAATTTTTATTTTATTATTATTTATTGTTTTTATTATTATATTATTATTGAATTATTATTGATTATATCACAAAATTACCACAGCCACCATTCCCTCTTTCTATTTATTATTAGTAGTATGTAATTATTGTTCTTTCCCCTAGATTATTATTTTAATAAAAAATTATTAATGGACTTTTATTATTTATCTACTATATATTATATAATTATTATTATTATTATCTTCTTTAATTTTATTTGTTACAACTAATTAGCAAATTTGTAATAAAAAATAAATTTTATTACTTTGTCCACTAAATATTTGTAACATATCTATAATAATCAATTGGTGCAGATGGTGTTTGTCCTAGTAATAGTTTATTCTGATATATAATAGTAATCATAATTATATATATATATATATATATATATATAATATATATATATATATATATATATATTATATAATATATATTTAGATATATATTTATATATATATATTCAGTGGCGATTCCTGACTCATGTTTGGACGCATGCAATGCTGGAAACTTAAAAGCTATAGAAAATTCTTTTTCTTTTTAAAATTAAATTATAATGTATAATATATATATATATGATATATGTAATGAAATATAGGATATATTAATATAATAAATATATATAGATATGGAATATATTATTAATAGATATATATATATATATATAGATATTATATAATAGATATATATAGTTATTATATGATAGTATTATATATATATTTCTTCTTTTGCGTCAGACCAGACCTTAAATGGAAAAGAAGTCTAGAATATATACCTCAGAACTAGAAGTTATAGGACAAGGAAAAAACTAAATAATACATTATATGAAAATTGTAAGTGATTAACAGTATTGATATAATTTTTTTGCTTATTCTTTCAAATTTGTTTAATTTAAATAATCAAGTGATAGCTGTTTCAAAACAAGGAATAATATATCTATATTAAAACGACTATGAAAATTTGTAATAAAAAATAAAAAAAGGATTTTTTTTTAATTTTGCTTAAGATAACATTCATTTAGGAATCAGCGTATTGATTTTTTTTTTAAGGGGCTCGATCCGACGGTGGGACAAGGGGGACGAAGTCCCCTTTGCGTTCGTCGCCCTCAGGAGGGCCGAGAGACCAACTGTTAACTCTTTGTTCAATCTTTGCTTAGATTGTTTACCCTAAGTTTTCTTTTATGTTAAAAAAAAATCCTTGTAATTTTCATACAAATTTCATACGCTTAATCCATATATGTTGTATTAGTTTTCTGTGGCTACTTATCCAGAAAAATTACTATGTATGAGAGGAAAGAGAATTTAAAAAAAAAAAAATCATTTTCCATACAAATTTCTTATGCTGATTCCATAAATATGGTTATTAGTTTTCTTGACCTGATTTAATTTTTAAGAGGAATCATGTCGGGTACTTTACTTTGTATTCAACCATATAGGATATATATATATATATATATATCTTTATATCCAATATATATATATATATATATTGAAACATAATAATGTTCTTTAATATTATTGAAACAAATATAACAATTTTAATTTTTAAATAATATTATTATTTATTTTAATAATTATATATATATATAGATATGTATAATAATATAATTAATAATCTAATAAATAAACATAGTTTAATAATAATAATAATAATAATTAATAATAATAAATAAGAATATAATAATAATGAATAATAAAATAGTTAATAATAATAATAATAATAATAATAATAATAATAAATAATAATAATAGTAATTAAATAATATATAATAATAATAAAAATAATAATATTGAATTATAATAATAATTAAATTATATAAGTAATAATAATAATGAATAATTTAATAATAAGTAATAATAATAATAATAATTTAAATAATAGTAATAATAAAATAATTAAATAATAATATAATAATATGATGAAATAATAATAAATAATAATAATAAGAAAATATAATTAATAATGTAATAAAATAATAATATAGATAAATAATGAATAATAATAATAGTATAATAAATAATAATAATAATTTAATAATAATAAAAATAATAAAAAATTAATAATTGAATATTTAAGAATAATAATGCTAAATAATTAACTCCCCAAAGCTGAAAACAAAACAAAAAGGCCCTATGATGAAAAAAAAAAAGGCAAACATAAATTTTAAAAACTTAATTCAACTTTTTGTGTTATGTAAGATCTATGAACATTACATATTAAATTTTCGTCCCTTTATAATAGTAAAGCGAAAAGGTAACAAAGAGGGGCAAATAATGATGAAGGGCAAAAAAAAGTAAATAGTAAAATTAGCCCGTATTTTTTAGATCGTGCGGTAAGGCCCGTATTTTGGAGATTGAAGTAAACATGTGGAGTTGGGTTTGCTCGAATATTGGAATGAGCAAATGGATCTCTATGTCACTTGTATTGCATATTCGGTCCATATATTTACTAATAGGAATAAGGCCGATATAAAGCAGGTATTTATTTTGATTTTTTTTCGTGCTAACCCTGATTCAGGTTATGTGGAAAACTGTAGCAAAATGGATAATGTTTATTTTTCATCAGAACAAAGTAATGACATGACTGTAGATTATTGATGTGTATTACAACTTAACAAGCTACGCATTCATTGCTATAGCTTGCATTCATGGAGAAAACGGACAGACTGATATAATATATAGATATAGATATTATAATATATATAATATATATGAAATATATATAATATATAGATATATAGATAGATAGTATGAATTATAATAGATATGTATAAGTAATAGATAAGTGAAGAGATATAGATGATATAATAGAAAGAGGAGATAAAGAGAGAAGATAGTATATGAATAATTACATGAATAGAATAATATATATGTGAATATAATAATATAAGAGATAATATGAATAATATAAGATAGATAGAGGAGAATAGAGAAGAGAATATATATGAAGATAGATATAGATATATTAATTATAGATATATAGAATAAAGATATAGATTATATATAAATATATAAGAATATATATATAGATAATATATAATAATATATATATAATTGAGGAGATAATGAAGTTAATAAAAGTATATTGTATTAATAAATAAATATATAAAATAGTAATTATAGTAATAGTCATATATAGAGAGATTTATTTTCATACTTTAATAGTATAATGTATTATATATATGAATATATATATATTAGGAAGATAGATATGTAAAAAAAAATATTTAGAAGTAATAATATAATAGCAAATAAATAGTAAATTAAATATAAAAATATATATATATATATATATATAATTATAATATAAAGATATATAGAGTAAATATAATAGAAGTAATTAAAATTTAATAATAATATATATGAATAATATAGATATATAAATATAGAGATAAGGAGAGAATAATGGGATATATAGGAGAAAAGGTATATATACTATAATATATTATAATAATATAAATATATATAAATTATATAGATATAATATAATAGTATATATATATAAGTATAGATACTATATATATATATATATAGATTATATATATATAATATATAGGACCGAGAAATTGAATGTGACTACATATGAAAGTGTAGTAAGGAAGAAGGTGATGAATAAACTATATATATATAATGCGTATAACAAAAAGATATATTATGATTGAAATGTGAAATATTTTTTGGCAGAATATAAAGTTATGGTCTTTTCTGCTAAAATAACGCTATTTTCTGTAAGTATATATATATATATATATATATATATATAGTTATATATGAGGTATAGATAAAATTACTTATATAAAAACAATATATAGCTACAGGTATATAGTATATATAGTATATATATATATATATAACAGATATACTATATATAAATAATATATATAATATATATATATATAAAGGTGATTATATTATTATATATTATAGTTAAATTTATAATTATATAGTATAAAATACTTACTAAAGAGATAGTATATATGGAGAGAATAAACCAGAAAAAATCAAAAACATGCTAATATATATAGATTATATATAGGGATAAAGCGTAGTAATATATGCTATATGATATATATGTATAATATAATATAAGGGGTATAGGATCATATAGGCCACACTTATATATATGTGTCTATAGTTTCAGAAATTATAACTATAAGTGTAATCATATTATATTGAGTAAGTACAGATGTGCGAAGGGGGTACGTATTTAGAGGTGAGTTCAGCTGGGGGTGTATTATAATAGGTAGTGAGTAGGAGCTCAGGTAGAAATAAACTAGTGTATGACCTATATATATATATATATAATATTTGATATATATATACCGTGGACTGAGGGGAAGGGATCGACTAAAGGTGTATACGGCCAATAAATATAATTTGAAAATTAATAGTATTGAATATCAGCAAAAAAATAGTTACAAAATTTTTCTTATAATTTTTTAGGAAACCCTATTCGGCGTAGTTAATTACGTATTAAAGTTAAGTGAGTTGGAGGTTTACACTAATAAAAATGATGACATGGTTTCTCCCATTCTCGAGTGTTTAAGTGTCTGGAATTAGATGTTATTTGTTGTCTTGATATACGTGGTAGCAGAGGAGTAACGATAGTATTATTTAAACATCTAAAGAGAAAGCTAATTGTAAAAGTTGCGAATGAATATATATAGGAGATGTGTTTTGCTTGCATTAGACTTGTTATTGGTGTTAGGCCGGGTGACAGTCCAAAAATTATATCATACTGTACTCACGTAGATTCGTGGTTTCCTATTCCGAGAGTGATACCAGTGGGTAAGGCTAGATATGATATATATGAACATGGAATATGAGTTGGTGCTACTGAGTGCCTTTAACATTGGAGTATGGATGTTTTTAGTCGTAATCTGGGGTTTATTCCCCTTTTAATCTAAGATATCTAGATGTTCTTTACCTTTATTTTTATTAATGATTTTATCCAATTTTTTTTCTTTTTCATCAAAAGAGGAAATTTCTTTGCAAGTTAATTTAAAGTTAATGAAGATCTAGATATTATTCATTTCATCAATTTATTTCTTTATTTTTTATTTCTTTATTTGCATATACGTCTAAATTTTTTTCCTTATTTATAATTACAACTATATTTTCTATTTTTATTTCTTTATTCATTAAGTTGCATATATAATAAAATTCCGCTAGAAAATTTTTTAATTTATATTTTTACTATTAGTTTTATATATCAGGTGTTAATTTTATTAAGTTAATTTAAAGTGAATAAAATTTAAAACAAATTATTATATTTAAAGTATATAAAAATATTCAAGAGAATATATCTCTTTCGGCCTTTTCTTTTATAATATTACAGTAAATACGTTTCGTTGAAAAATGGTTGGGAAATTTTTTTTTCTGTTTCTGATTATTATTATTATTATTATTTTATTATTATTTATTATTATGATTATTATTATATTGATTATTATATTTTATTATATTATTATTATTATTATTATTATTATTATTATTATTATTATTATTATTATTATTATTATTATTATTATTATTATTATTATTATTATTATTATTATTATTATATTATTATTAATATTATTATTATTATTATTATTATTAATATATTATTAATTATTATTATTATTATTATTATTATATTATTATTATTATTATTATTATGATATTATTATTATTATATTATTATTATGATTCATGATTATTATTATTGATTATTATTATTATTATTATTATTATCTATTAACTATTATTATTCATTATTATTATATTATTATATTATTATTATTATATTATTATTATTATTATTATATATTATTATTATTATTATTAAATTATTATTATTATTATTATTATTAATAATTATATTATTATTTTAAAATTATTATTATATTATTATTATCATTATTATTATTATATTATATTATTATTATTATTATTATTACTATTATTATTTATTATTATTATTATTTATATTATTATTATTATTATATTATTATTATTTATTATTAATATTTATTCATATTATTAATTATTATTATTATTATTGATTATTATTATTATTATTATTATTATTATTTTATTATATATTTATTATATATTATTATATATTATTATTAATTATTATTATATTATATATTATTATTATATATTATTATTATTATTATATTATATCTATTTATATTATTTTAAAAATATTATATTATTATTATTATTATCTATATTATTTTTTTTTTTTTTACATAATGATTATACGAAATAAAAAACAAAAGAAACTGAAAAAAAATGATAATTATTGTTTTGCGGTTATAAAACTCATTCATTTGACCAATTTTCACAAATAAATAAGAACAATTGTTCAATTTTTTTTGAAATTACGAAAAAGGAAAAAAGGAAAAAAAGATCAAAATTAACTAAAGGTATAAGAATAGATTCACAAACAACACTTCAACTCGCGCGCGTTGCTCGGAAATTTACTGTTTTTCGTCCAGGCAATGTCCGACTTGCTTTTTAAGTTCTGATACGAAGTTTGTTTTTATTATGGCACTCTAGTATTCTTTATTAGGTTTACAACGACCTTGGAATTGTGTTCTTCCTTTCTCTCCCCTTATTACGAAACTCTTTGTTTACAAACCCTAATGGCAATTCTCATCTTTTGTTAAGTTTAAAACATTAAGTATAGACTTGAAGACACCACGTGACTTTATTTATCACCTCAAAGTTGTAAAAATATTTATTCATTTTTTTTCCTCAGAATTTTAATGAATAATGGCTGAGCAAAAAGGAAACTTTAGTGGTCGCTTTTATTCGATTATTATTATTATTTGATTATTATTGATTGTTAAATTATGGTTGTATCACTATTATTAATTATTAATATCGTAATCAAAGTTTTATACAATTTAATTATTAATTATTATTATTAATTTAATTAATGTTGTGAATATTTTATTATTATTATTATTATTATTATTATTATTATTATTATTATTATTATTATTATTATTATTATTTTTATTATTATTATTATTATTATTATTATTATTATTATTATTATTATTATTATTATTATTGAATTTATTCACTAATATTTATTACATAATAAAATTATAAACAAAAGAAACTAAAAAATAAAATTATATATTATTCTTGTGAGATACCGCTAAACAACATTTATTCGCTAGGCTAATGAGAAAGTTTGACCGAATAAAATTATAGAAAACAATTTTTCTAATCTTTTATTCTAGGACCGAATGGTTATAAAACAAAAAAAGATAAAATAAAAGAAAAAATAGAAAGATATTAAAAGTTGATAAATAAAGAGATGAAGAATCAATTCGCAATAACTCGGAAATTTTATTTTTAAGATCCAGGGAACATTTGAGTGTCATGATTTACCTATTATTTAAAAGCGACTCATTTGAATTATAGTCTTCCTATTTTTCCCCTTTTCACTTTTTGGTTTACCAAACCCTTAATAGCAATTATTCTTTTTTGTTAGCTTAAAACATTTATGCTGATAGTGACTTGTAAATAGACACCACGGTGACTTATTAATAATATTTATATATCTACTATCTCTAGATTGAGTATATAGGAATCATAAAATCAAAAAAAAATATATTTTTATTCGGTTCCTACTTATGAATTGTTATAATAGATGTTTTATGCTTATTGTGAAGCTCATAATAAAGACACACTTTAGAATTAGCATTTATATTTGCTATTTTATATGTATTATTTTAATTGATTATTATTAATTGAGATTACATCCTTTAATATGAAAATTTTATTATTTAATTGAATTCATATCTTTTTTAATTAATTATATATATTGTTTAATTATTATTTATTTTTATTAATATTATTTTAATTGTATTATGTATTTTATTATATCATTTATATTATTAATTTTGTTAATTATTATCATTATATATCATATATTATAATTATTTAAGTTAATTAGTTATGAGAAATTTGATTATGTTAATATGTAATGTTTCAATGTATGTATTAATATTAATTATTATTATTATTATTATTAAGATATGTATTATTATATTAATTCATTTATTATAGCTATAGTTATTGTCAGTTATTTGAGTTAACTTTATTATGTTATATATTATTAGCATATTATCATTATGTTACTTACATTAGCAAGTCTAGTTATATATGAGATATGTATGTAATATTTATTATAGATGTTATTATTATTATGTGTTATGGATTATTATTATTATATTATGTTATTTTTATTTCTATATAATGAGTAAATTATTATTGATTAATATTATTATTATTATTAAATATTATTATTAGTTATTTTAATAGTATTTATGCACGAATGGGTAGAGTGCTATTGGTGTTTTTGATTGTATTTATTTGTTTGGCCTTTTGCTTACGTTTATTATTATTTTAAATTTAATTATCTCCATTCTCTTTATTATACTCTCTTCATTTGGACTTTTATGCTCGTCATTCCATCTCTTCTTCAAACTGTTATCTTCATTATCAGTTATCGTATATTACTTATGTATTCTATTACTTATTCCTTTATGTTTGGATCTATTATTATAGTCTTTCATTCATTATATCTTTTCTTCTATTACATTCTAGTTATTCATTATTTACTTTTCTTTCTCTCTACTTATTATTTCTCAATGATTTATCTTCTTTACTTTCATTTCTTACGAATATGACAGTGGCATTATTATTAAGATTCTTCTTGATATCTTCAGTTTTTTCATTTACTTCTTATCTCTTTTATATCTTTTTTCTCATATTATTATTTCATTATTATATATCTTTATATTTTTTCTATCTGGTGATTTCTAAAATTTAAAGGATTCTTTTACTTTGCTCTCTCTCTCTCTATATGGAGAGTATATATTTACATTGTTCGCTAAAAAGTGCATAATACAGGTTCAATTTTTATACATTTTTTCTCATACCTTCATTCATTTTACAATTTTTTGTTCTTGTCCTCATTATCGTGTCGTAGATGCGCTTCATTGTGTTGTCTCAATTTCTCACTATTTTCACTGTTTCTCATTTAATTATTTCATTATTCGATCATTTCTATCGTTATTCAGGTATTTATTATTATAATTGTTGTTATTATTTCTATGTCTTATTATTGACTCGAATCCATTTACTTATTCATATGAATTTAATAGTACTTGATTATTATCTCTTGGGATTGAATTAGCTATATATGGAATTTGTGTTGTCGAATATTTTTAGAATTCTGCGGATTAAATGTTATAATTCTTCGATTTTAATTACTATTAATAATATTGTCATGGTATTGTATTTATTATATAAAATTATTAATTAATATTATTATTTTGGTGATTTATATTATTATTCAATATTGATAGAGGTTTATATATCATTAAATAATTGATATTTGATGGGTATAAATTATGAATTTATTATTAATTTCTTATTATTATAATAATTTTAAATTTAGGCAAAGATTAATTGTTCCCAGTATTATTTATTATTTATTATCATTTCATAATTTATATTTTTTGTATAAAAATTATTAGTATACTTTTTATTAATTATTATAATGAAAAAAGGTTATTTTATTATTTATTAATTGAATTAATTCACTTATGTATGTATAATCGATATTGTTATTATTACATTATATAATATTATCTCGAAACCATATATCAATGAATACCTTAATCTATTTTTTGATGAATATTACAGTTTTAATATTATGATTATATTCAAAATTATTTACGGTGGGTTAACCTATTTTTTAATTTGAAATTAACTTATTGATATAATTGTGATATTATTTATTATTATTTAATTTTATTTAATTGTGTTGATTTTTATAAAATTCTTTAATTTAATTTTTATATTAATTGCATTATCTATTATTAATTTAATTGTAAATTATTAATTAGTTAATATTATAATAATAAAATAACAATTATTATTATATTGTATTATTTATTATTGACTATATTATTATTAATTATTAATATTTTATTTATTATATATATTTTAATTATGTGTGTTTACTATTATATATCTCATTTATGAAATTATATTCTGTGATCTCTTATGTCATTATTATTATAATTATTGATTATATCTATATCTGTTATATCATTTATATATTAATGTTCGATGAACTCATATAGTGATATGTTACGAACGACATTACCCCGTCACAATTATGAAAGGGTCCAAACGCTTATAACTATGTTATCAATAGTGAATAATCCTGACCAGTATACATAGACAGCTTAGGAATAACCTTCCCTCTTAGATAGTAATAGTGTGTAAGGAGTTAGTATATATTACTCAATGGATAGTCCTTAGCTTGAATTACTACCACGAAAAAACGAGCGAAGAGAGTTATTTTTGAGTACAAAAACAATAATATATACAAAGTCAATAAAGTTGAATAACATGTTTATACGATAGTTTACTCCAAATCTCAATTCATGAAGCAATAGTAGAGGGATTCAGGATTCTCTGATTTGTTTATTTCATGCATCTTTGAAAATAATTTCATCTACGTATCTACTTTGTTTATTTGCTTGATAATTTATAGGGTTATATAGTACTTCTTCTTTTCTTCTTCTATCTTCTCTTCTAAACCACTCCACATACTATTCCCAAATAGAAATAATATTTACCTATATAAAGATCTACTACATTTTTACCTCCGTCCATTTAAAATCTATTCAATAATATATATAAACTATCATAATTTTTTAATAAAATAAATTAATGTAATCAATTAATAATAAAATATATAATAATATAAAAATAATCTTAAAATATAATAATCGATTATAATATAAAAATAAAAATAATAAATAATAATAATACCATAACGTAAAATTTAATTTAATAAATATGGCTTTTGCAATTATTAAATTTTAACTTCTAACACTATGTTAGACTGAGTTTGATTTAACACATGAATTTCCTCAATTTTACAACTTGTATGTCTTTCCACACACAACCTATCTGGTATAGTCCGCATAAGAGTTATCTTCTGCGTAGGTAATCTAGACCTTTATATGGTTTAATGGATATAGTAGTGTGAGTAGCGTTATGATGTCAAAGTTAGGTACCTGGTCAGGATAAGTGCACAACATACATCAATATCTACAATAATCACACACACTTCGCTACACATTATCTATAACCTACAAACACTGTAGACGATCTATCAACCCTTACATAACACACTATGTTTCAGACAACATGTCCATCAGAAATTAGATTCACATCAGAATCCAAAGTAATCTATTTTGAAGGTATAATAAAAAAATAAAATATATAATAATATCAGTATTTAGTATAGCATGTATGATGTAAATTCAAATTGCAACTAAATTGAAGCAAATCTGAAATACCCAATACTACTATTTTACTGAATCCTCTCTCTCTCTCTCCTACCTCTCTCGCCTACTGTATATTCTCTCTTACTCTCTCTACTCCTCTCTTATATTTATCATCATCTATAGATATATATATATAATTATATATAATTAATATATATATAATAAACTTAATAAATATAAATATAGATTATAATATATTATATATATATATATATATATATATATATAATATATACTATAATATAATTATATTTATATATATATACACACACACACCAACATATCATATAATATATATATATAATATATATATTTAATATATATATATTATATATAATATATATATTAATATAATATATATTAAATATATATATATATATAATATTATAAATAATTATATTATATGAATACTATAATATAATATATATATAGGGCATACACAAATAGTCTATAATCAGGTAGGAGTATTTTTTCAATATATATATTTTTTAGAGTTTTAACTGTCATGTATTTATTTATTACTTTATTTAATTATATATTTAGGAGTTAGGATAGTTTAGGTTAGAATTAGGTTGTTAGGTTTACGCGTTAAGCGTCAGGTTAGGTTATAGTTAGTAGATTAGAGTATATTAGGTAAAGATTAGGTTAGGTGGTGAGGTTAGTTAGGTATAGGTTAGTTAGATTAGGAGGGTATAAGTTAGGTTTATAGTTATGTTTATATATATAGATCCTTCTACATAGAGCCCCATGTGACTACCACATTGAATATAGTTTAAAAATTTATCATTTCCGAGATTTCATAAATTTTACCGAGATACTCTAAAGTACAATTAATACAGACTTATTCTTGAACCTATAGATAAATATATAGATATAAGATGTACTAGCACCAGTCTATTAAATTAGAGAGGTCGTTTTTTCAAATTCAATTGATAAAATGCGATCATTAAATTATATAAAGCTGTTATATATTATAGGTATAGCTGATATAGTAGGTTAGTTAGGATGTATGTCTAGGTTAGGTAGTAAGAGTTAGGTGATTTCATCCCTTTAAAATTATGGATTTTTTTTTCTTTTTCGCTAATCATAAATTACGCCTCTTCATTTAGACTTGGACCAAATTGTCTAGTTGATCTATTCCAAGCTTCTAGTCACTAGATACTAATTTCTAGATTGTAGTGCCTCTACACATTTTTATTTCACCTAAGTAAGGTGAGTAATGAGTGACAGGCTTAGTTTCCGATCTCTATTTATTTAATACTAATAGTTATACGGTAAATGAAATGTCTTATTCTCGCGCCATCAAGAAAAGATAGTAACATTTATGTGATCTATAGTTGGCATGAGTGTTATAAATAAATACATTATAGCGTATCCTTATACCTTATATATCAAATTACTTATATTTTCCATTTCATGCTCGCGGAGATCGTTCAGATAGATATTTTTCTAGACATGGCCTTCGCGGATTTCTTTCACTAAAAAGAATGAGAGACAAAAATATATAATTGTTCATCTCCTACTAGGATATAAAATACATTTCTGGCTCTATATAATATTGTACCTTTATGTAATATAATCATTACTCTATTGTTAAACTTTAGTTAAAATCAGATGTCGTACCTTTACTCTTATCTAATTTCAGTTTATTACAGTATAAATGTAGCTATACCCTCTCTGTATAACTGAAAAAGAGACGATCTTCTTTCGGGAGTAATCTTTATTGTGTGATATCCTCAATCTACTTCTTTGGCACACCGAATATATTCTCCTTTCCCAGCCTCACAGCCGACTTCATAGTGTGCGCACATACATACATGGTTCTTACCTATCATTCAGGTATTATGTCATTAATTTGAGAATCTATATTATTCCTGTTAGAATATTTCTCGTAATATAGTCCGAAAAGAAAATAAAGCTTCCTGAGCCTTTTGTTGTAGTTGCGAGAACGAAGTTTAGGCATCTTCACATGATGTTGCTTTGCGGAAAACCAAGCAATGAAGAGTGTCTGCATCGCTGAAAAAGATGCTCTCTGTCCGAACATCAGGCATATTGAATGGAGGTGGTCCATAGGCCATAAAAATGACTGGGCACATAGCTCGCGAAAAGATCTGACACAAAGAATGTTGTACAGACATTTTAACAAAATATTTCTAACGTACTAATCTAAACATAAATACGGATTCATTTAGGCGTCCGATTCGATAAGTGGGATTTTCGCTTCTGTTGATATACTATCTTTTACTCGCGATATGCAGAGTGTCCTCTTGTATCAATCGTTCACTCGTACACCGATACTGCTGTCCAACAGGGCCTGTACGACCTGCTCTCTAGAATCGCGGAGTCTTTGTCGCGCCATGGGGTGGTGTTGCATGCCCTATCACTCAGTAAATGCATGCTGGCTGTTTGCTACTCTTTTGGGCCTCGTTCCCCTCTCATAGGTCTAGATTGATCGGTGAAATTTATGCAATATAGTGATTAAAGTGTCATGTGTAATGCACACTAGGCATCACTGCTAAATATAATACTTTACGCCTCATTTCTTAAACGTGGTTCAAGAAATTTTGATTTTGCATAAGCTTGAGCAGTAGAGTGCGCAGAGAAAGAAGAAGATACGGAGTAGAACTAGGAGAATATAGCATATAATCGTGTAGGTTGGAGACTTTTGAAAATCTATATCTATCTCCTCAGCATTAGTGTTTGCTGTACTAGTCTCTTGAAAAGTCCTCTTACTTTTCTTGGATGCAGAGCTCCCCCACAATATATACAAGAGCGAAGATCCAACTGACTTCAACCGATATAAAGAAGAAGGAAACTGACATTAGGAGAGTACATCTATCAGTATAAGAATAGGAGAGGCAAAGAGAACGCGGAAGAGATTGTCACTGAAGACATAAGTTTTACGATAAAAGTGTCCCTCAGTTCAAAAGCGAGTCAGTTTAAGTCTGTTGCCGAGTATGGCACGGTGTCACTGGCTCCGATTTGCGACTATCATCAGCTACTGTCCGAGCGCTTGTTTAGTAATAATATTCCGTTGTTTGATGCGAAGCACCTAAGGAGGTAGAAATAGCCGAGCTTCATGTCCTTTTTAATTTCCTTATATATTTTTGAGACCTCCTAGATCATCCAATGTAAATCATGCCCAGATACCTTCATAACTCTCCAACAGTGTATCTGGAGGAAATCTAAGACGTTAACAGAGTGACAGCTTATGAGACTGAAGAAACTAAATATATAGTCTCATGAAAAATTGCACTCGAGAGTGCATAGAAATGGTGAGAGAGAAGTGAAATGCGCAGCACGGAAATCGAATGAGCGCTAAAGAAAAAAGAATTAAGAATGAGTGACGAGGAGTTGAATAAGAGCGAATAGGTAGAAGAGCCAAGATGCGCTCATGAGTGAGTGGTAAGCTGAGATGAAACTGTAGGCAGGCCGCTGCTCGCGGAATATCTGCGGTGCCCAGACGCTTATAATTCTCCTTAAAGGATAACATTCTGCTTTAGTGCGCTAGTAGTGTACTCTTATATATGTTTATTAGGTCGTTAGATCTCAATATGAGGGTTTTTGAAACCCCAACCATGTTTCTGGGGGTACCGCCATGGTTATTAGGGAAATTTAGTTTCTAATGTGGAATAAAGTAGAGTTAAGATAATTTGTTGTCATAAGGTGTCGCACTTAAAAGCAAAGTTATTGCTTAAGAAAAATAAATTCTGGTTTCTAATCTTGTCAAAAACATTGTCCAGTGCTATACAATAAAGTTTTGCGTCAGCAGATCGATATATTAATTTGAAATAGCTATGCAAAAGTAACGGAGGTTACTATTCCGATCGAAGCATGCGTCTCTCACAGCCTAATGGTATACGAGTGAGATATTTATGTTACAAGATAAATTTTTTTTACTTATTTTTTATACAGACTGGACATTCAACGTGCTTCTACGTGTGACATAGTCACTCTAAGGAGTAGGTTCGAAGCGTGTTATTACTGAGAGATCAAAAACATAATTCTTTCTCTTCGAGTATTTAAGATGTGCTTATAGTTTTTCCTTTAATTTTAACCTTCATCATATAAATATAAATAAATATTATATATAATGATTAGGTAGTACTCCGTGATATATATGAGTCTCCGTGTTAAGTCGGAGTCGAAAATCCAATAATATGTGAAATTATAAGAGTAAGTCTAGTGAAGTTACGGAGTAATATGAAAATATAATTATTATTTGTTATATACTCCCTAGAAGCAAAGATTATTAATATAATATATATATATAATATATTATATAATATTATATATATATATTTATATATTATATATTTAATATATATATATTATATATATATATAAGTAGTATATAATATAATCATATATATATATATGATAGATATATAATATATGTAAATATATATATCTAGGTATTTAACATAACTTATTAATTAATTAATATATATATATTATATATTAATATTTGATTATATTTAATATTAATATTATAATATATATATATATATATTATATATATATATATATATATATAAGTATATATATATATAAGATAATTATTAAAAATAAGTAATTAAAGATACAGTGTATATAAAGATACAATATATATATTAGATATAGTATCGAAGATATATATTATTATAACTATATATATATTAATATATATTAATAATTATTATGTATATTATATTAATATGTATATATATATATATATATTATTATATATATTATAATGATATTAATTATATATATATATATATATATATAATATATAGTATAATATATTAATATATACATATTAATATATATATATATATATAATTATATATATTAATTATTAATATTTAAATATATATATATATACTATATTAATATTTTAAATAATATTAAATATTATTAATATATTAAAATAGCATGATATATAATACATCTATTAATTATATATCTAATTATATTCCACTCTTTTGTTCTTCGATTTATATATATATATACAATATAGAATATGATGAATATAGTTAGAATATATAGGTAGTAGTATAGATACTATTTTTATGTAATTAGTCACATACATATTATAGTATATATATATACAGGTCATCGACTTATAACTACTAATTTTAGTGATAGTGTGCTTTCACCCCCAATATAATTTTTATAGTTGTTCGTATTTAATTATACCTTAATCATACCTGACGTTCAGTCGTCAGGTAGTAATGATATTTTAATAAATCGTTGAAATAGAGTACAGGAAATAATATTACTAGATTAGTGAGTTTATTTACTGTATCATTTTAGTGATGATCTCATAATAAATATTGGTACTATTAATGATAAGTTAATATGCTAGTAGCAAATTGTTTCTTTATCTATAAATTATATAAAGTAAGCAAAAAATTTCCAAGCAAGAATAATTTTCAGCTTATATTTTGACTTGGATAAATAACAATATATATTTATCTTTTATATTCTATATGTAAAAATATGGTCTATATAAAATTGTGATGAGTAATAATATATAATAATAATATTAAGAATATGTTAATATATATATATATATACTATTATAATAGACTACAATTACAAAACCAGTATGACTAAACCGTGACCAAATCTAATTTAATGATATATATTCATTTAAATATAACTTTTAATTAAAGAATGAATACTGTGACCATTATAAAATTATCGATAAATATAAATTTAAACCTATAATGAGGTGATATATATAATTATATTTATGTATGTATTATCATCATCAACATCATCATATTATTATTATCTTATACTTATATACTCACAATGTTCTTAGTATAAGAATATGAGATATAGTAAACGATGTATAGAGTAGATGAAGAGGGAGATATATTGTATGATGAGAGTAGAGAATAGGAGAAAGATAACTGAGAAAGACGAGATGCAGGAGATAGATAGACTAGAGAGAAATAATAGAATGAGAGAGATATGATAGAGTTATGTTTATAAAGTCTATATTATATAAAGAGGGCTCGTGTACTCGCGCTACTTATACTCGATTACTTTATCCATCCTTCCGTCTTGGTAATATTGTATATCTATTCGTGCGACCTCTTTAATGAGTCCCAATATTTTTTATTTATTGAGGCGGTTGATCGACACTTATATGATCACTTTGGCCTGGCTTTTAGTCTGAGTTGTCCGGTCTGCGATCTCATGTTTCGTCTACGCTCGAGCTCTGTTTCTATGCTATTGAGTCTCTAGTACTACTTGACTTTATTAAGATATTGGTACAGTCCATCTAGTATCATAATTATTTACTGGTAATTCCTTAACAATCCCCTAATTTTGTCTGAGGGCACCCGTGTATATATTTTGCCAACTCTGCCTGTGTATTATACTATTATGTGAGTCAATATATTTTGGCCCCATCACTCATGTGAGTAATTCGTATTGGTGCTTTAGTACCCTTTTTTTTTAGGCCTTGACTATTTTTTGATCAGCCCCTTCGTAAATAAGGGGGTTTATCAGTAATCAGGTATGAGCGGATGCGATCTCACTGATCGTTACTGATATTGCCCTATTTTAGGCCCCCCTCATTTATAGGTCTTCTCAATGTGAGTCAATAATATTTATCAGCTAACTCGTCACAAATTTAGTTTTGTTTCGCCTCTTTGATAGTTTTTATGACCTTGTCATCTTCAGACTCATTAGTATATTAATGATCAATTAAATCGCTGACTAGCTTAAGATACACGTTATCAAGGTTTAGTAGACCGATCTATTTGCTATTGAGCCCCCACCTACACCTACACCTACAACACACACATACAATCACACACACATACATATCACTCACTCACATTACTAATAATAGACACACACACAAGACACACAACACTCAAAACACATCACACAACACACACTATCTCGGCATAAATTGATGAATACCCATAATATTTTCGTAATGAGTGAAACCCTTTTGATATTCTAGATAGGTGAACAATATTTGGCCTTGTAGTTTTTGACTGTAGCTTACCTATAGCTGGCCTGTAATCTTTATGAATATGTTTTTTTGGTTCATCTCTTTGATGGTTCCAGTATCATATTTGTAAATGGTATTTCATCTTTGATGGCTCAGCATTATTTAGTAATGATTCATATTGCTTTTGATATGACGTCATCATTTTTGAATAGAGCATCTAATATTGAATGATTCACTTTTATATTTGATTTGGATTCTCAAGCAGCCATTAAAATTATTTAATATTGGTTACTCAGAATCCTTTTAGGAGCAAGGTATATAGTATATATATATAGGTGTATCTATTTTGATTCTATGAGTTAATTAGATGAGTGCCAGTTATTGTAAGTGTGCAAAGTGTAGTAGGCATATAGGTTAGCCAAGTTGAGTGTAGTCTTCAATCTTTAGAGCCAGTGTAGTGACACATTAAGTGTACATAACCTGATGTGAACCATCATTTTTTTCATAAGACCTATTTTAGCCATCCTCATCACTAGTGGTCTGAATAACCCTATATGTGGTGATGTGATAACTCCTATAGGTATAATGTATGTGAAGGGAAACATTGGTTTAAGTATATATACAAGTACTTTGTGGATGCTATTACGCTATAACATATGAGTGGTAAGTATCTATTTTATACTATAACACTATATATAGTATAGTATAACTCACGACATAATAATATATATATTACTTAATAAATATGTTTACAATTTTAGATACAGTGAACGCTCAAACGTTTCCTGAGTCCGCGATACGTACAGGTGGTCCTGCGTCCTCAGCTCACGAAGCTCACGTCATCTGATCTGATGCTCCCGCAGGCGCTCAATTATTTCCGCGTAACTCACGCACTCCGTTAGTGCGGCCGCAGCTCCGCAATATTTAACGTGGAGCAAATCATACAAAAAAATTATCTAATATGTAATATAACTTAACTTAAATGATGAATTATTCTCATATATACTATGAGTCATGCTATTGAGTAGTTAGGTCAGTTATATTACATTGGTTAACGAATTTGTATATAAAATAACTAATATTTAATACCCTTACTAACCTTAAAGCAGTATAAATCTATAGTAATATCAATGATAGGTGATATTATATCCTAACACTAATAAGGTATGATTAGTATGCTATTTTTGATTATATACTGCTATTAATCATATTCTAATATATAAGGGTCTTTAACTCATTAGTTTTATCATGTTTAAATATATTTTACTGCTTTAACTCAATATATATGATTTAAAAACTCCTTCTAAAGCTCTAAAGTGATATATCAGTAAATCAATAGAATATAGTGATTGGTTACCCTAACACCAAAGGGATTAATTAGTATGCTTTTGTTTCATTGTACTCTATTAACTGACTTTACAATCTTTTACATTATTTGTATAGCTACTAAGTACAGTTTGTCTTTGTAGTAGGAGAAAATGTTTTAATTTGTCTATAACATTACATACCTTATAAGTCAGTATAAATCATGATAAAATACTCAATATTAGATTCTGTGCTATAGGAGGTGCTGAAGGTAGTACTAAATTATGATCTAAATTATAGTTTGTATTGATTACTATTATCATTGCTTATACTGTCTTTAACTTCATGTTTCGTATTCTCGTTTTTCTATAACTCATTAATGTATTTTACTGTTTATACTGTCATTACTCATTATACGCTTTACTGCTTTAAACTTATCATATGTTTATTATATCATGCTCACTATTTACTGCTATTAAATAATCATATGATTTTTAACTGTCATATTTTAAACTTCATTAATGCTCATTTACTGCTTTTAATCTCATATTATTTACATGCATTACTTTGCTTTACTCATTTGTTTTATTCTACTTATAACTCAGCTTGTTTTTAACTTCTTTTATGGTATACTAACATATATAGCTTTACTGCTTCTTAAATAATATAATATAATAATATAATGGTTATTAACTATTAATATTGCCATTTCTTGCTTTGAGGAGCCCTTCCACGTTTCATTATAGTTATACTGCCTAATTCACTCTTAGTTGTTATACTGTTATTAAACTCGTATGCTTTATCTAGCTTTTAATCATATGTCTTTACTGCTCTATAACTGCCTTTAACTCATGTTTAACTGCTTTTAAATCTACAATATTTTGACTTAGTAATTTATCTGCACTTATAACTCATATGCTTTTAACGCTTCTATATAACTCATATGTTTTTACTGCATTTTACCTGACGTATAACCAATAGGCAATTTAAACTATATGCTTATTAAACTGACTTAGTATTACTATATTATCTTATGCTTTTCTTAGCTTTTTTTATTATGTATATAAAGTGAGTGTATATATATTTATATATCTATTATTATATTCTAACTCAATTTGTTTAATTATAGTACTTCATATATCCTAATATGACATACTGTATTTACTGTTTAACTTCATATGCTTTACTGTCTTATCTTACTCATAATATGTATTTTAACTGATTTGAACTGGGATTGGACGTCTTATAGGCCATGTGAATTTATTTAAATCCATCATATGTTTTACTTATGTTCTTAATGTTCTCTTTATTTTTATAGTTTTACTGCTTGTTTAACTAATATTGTCTTTACTGTCTCTATACTTTTCTTGTATGTTTTACTGCTTTATTACTGTTTTTAAACTCATATTGTTGTTACTGCTTTAAACTATATTTTACTGCTATTTACGTTTTTATATTTCAAATGCTGATAGACATGTTTTTAGTATATCTAGTCATAAGCAATTACCATTTATTTGAGTATAATTTATATATTTTATTTTTTATTTTTACTTTTTTATCTTAATTTATTTTAATTACATGTTATTTATATTTAATTATATATTTAATTATTACTAATTATATAATTATTATTATTATTATCTAATAATTATTGATTAATGTCATAACACCAAAAAAATAGTGTAGCTGATAATATAATATAACTGATTTTAATTTTTGAAATATACGAATATTTCCATTCATATTTTATTAAATTCCTTTTATAACTTACGAATACTAAAAGCATACAACAGGTAAAATTCTAGTTAGTATTTTCATCGCATTTATTTTCATATTAAAATCTATTATTTACGTGATTAGATATATATATAATAAAATCATTGAATCACTAAAAAAAAAATTATTTATGCATTACAAATATATAATATCATGCCCTATTTACAATCTTTTTATTAACATATTTAACATTATTTTAAAAAATGTAGAGTTTAGAAATAAGTTACAATCAAATACCCAAAATTATATACAATATAAAATGAATATGACAAAAGCTGACTTATGCCCTGATACAGAGTATGACTAAATATTCGTATGTTCCATTAATTATTTAACGTTTATTTATTAATTATGCACCGGTTTTACTTTTTTCCCTGTCAATATATGCTATAATTATATATACTAAATTAAAAATCATACGTAATATATATATTTAAATAAAGGCTTATTTATTATATAAATATAATTTCTATAAATTTTATTAACTTCATAAATATTCTAATAATATTAACATAATTATGAAAGTAGGAACGCAATGTTAAATTAGCACTGAAGAGTTTTTAAAATAATAATAAAATAATTAATAAATAATAATATAAAAAGTTATTATATAAATACTAAAATAAAAATATATATAATATAGAAAGTAAATATGTAATTTAATATAATAATTATAGAGTTAAATGCAGTAATTTACTCTTCTATAAAACAAAATCGAATTTAAAGTCAGTAAAAACTATATATGTGAGATTATTAATAAGCAGTAAAAACATAAATGAGTTTTTAAAGCAAAATAAGACAGTAAAACATATGAGTTAAAGCAGAATGACATATGAGTTTTAAAAGCAGTATAATAAACATATGTAGAGTTTAATAAGAGTACTCAGTTATAAGCTCAGGTAAAAATACAATTTACATTAATACTTTAAGTAAAACTTATATATACATGCGTAAATTGATATTATAGCAGTTAATAAAATATTGAATGATTTCATACATTAAAATGTATTATGTTTAATATGTGTCTTTATAAGCAAGTATATAAAAACATATATGAGTTAATAATACAGAGTGTAAAATAAACAAATGAGTTAAAACAGTAAGCAGTAAAACAAATGAGTTAAAGCAGTAAGCATATGAGTTAAGCAGTTAAAACATATTGAGTAAAGCTAGTGTAAAGCTAAGTCTCATAAAACATATGGTTATACTAAGTCTAAGTTAAAAGTACATATGAAGTTTAAGCTATAAGTTTATAATACAGATTAATAAACATCATGAGTGTATAAATGAGCTAGATAAAACATTATAGTTATAAAGCATAAGTTAAAGCTAGATAAAACATATGTAGTTAAAAGCAGTAAGCATTAATGTAAGTATAAAGTATCTCAGTAAAAACATATGAATGCTATAAGCAGTATTAATAAGCAGTAAAACATTATGAGGTTATAAGTCACCTCACAGTAAAAGATATTGATGTTATAAAATGACTAGATATATAAAACAGTAAAAAACATATATGTAAGTATAATATAGCCAGTAAAAGATATGAGTAAAAATCACACTAAAGCAGATAAACACATATATGAGTTTAAAAGCAGTAAATAAACAAATAGAGCTCATAAAGTAGCTCATGATAAGTACAGTAAAATCATATATATATAATAAGCTATAGTTCAAAGCAGTAAAAGTCAATATAAGTTAATGACTAATGTTATAAATAATACAATTGAAGTATAAAAGCAGTTTAAAAGCTCTCATAAGTATTAAAACATTATTAAGTTAAGCTCAGAGTATAAAGTACAATTATAATGATAGTTTTAAGCAGTTAAAACAAGAAAAAATCATATTAGTTAGCATAAAACTGAGAAGCAGTTAAAGCAGTAAAACAAAATACATATAACTAATAAACAGCGAATTCCCCTAGGTGTTTGGTAATAACACCTCTATTGATATACTGATTTACTGTCTATTTTAATAGGATAGTGTAATGTATATATATATAAATCGTAAGTTAAAGCAGTAAATCATATTAGTTTTTATATAATAACGTTGATAAATCATGGTATTTAAGCAGTTAATACAGTAGTAAATACGACAATAAGTACACTTACGAGAGTGCCCATGATTTGGAGGAAACCTCAAAAACCACGGCGATGATTGTTACTTGCTATAATAAGAGTATGTAATGCTTTACAAATATAATTATATCTGTAATAAGTTAATGCAGTAGTAGAATAACAGTATGAGAGTTAAAGCTCAGATAAGCAGCTAAATAACAAAAGCATATCATATATCCCTTTATTATAGTGTATAGGTATAACACCTGATTACTTTTCAGCGGTGTTTATCACTGCCTTTAGGTATGTAAAGTAATATGTTTTTAAATATTAAAAATTATTATTATATATTAATTATAGAAAAGCGGCCTATGAGTAATAATTAGAGATTCGAATACAATAATATCTCCCGTTGTAGATCAGGCACACTAAAAGAATATTGAAGTACAGAGTCAGATCAGTAATTTAGCTACATTGAAAGAAATTGCCTTTGACCGGGCAATAGTTTCACATTTGCACTAATATCATATACTAGCTCTGCATCTTCCTGTGAGTCCGACTCAGGGCTACTTACTTCGACATCATCATATATATTCGACCCTTCGGCTCCTGATGACACCCGTCATACGTTGCCTCTTCGATGCTCTCGCAACAGGTGGCGGATTACGCGGGTAAAATAGTTCGCGCCCTTGACCCGGCGTCGCCCGCTCCGCTCTCGTCTCTATATATATCTCCATAGCGCGGCAGCGGGCTAGCAACCTCGCTCATTCTCCTCGTGCTCCATCGCAAGAAACGGTCCACGTCGCTACGCGAACGAACGCTAGTAGTGCACTTCAGGCACGCACCTCGCAACCTAAGATTTTAAATGGTGATCGTAGCGCAGCACTATGGCGAGCACACCCATAATGACTAGTCAGTGTTTCCGCGTCACGTACTCTAAGGCGTCTCAACTGACAATCACATTGAACTCACACTTCTGTCATCGGAGGTGCTCAGCGTGACCGCCGATGGGTCAACGCTCCCGAGGTTATCTTGTTGAATAATACACCACAAATACGAGTCTAGTCCTAAAATACCCCTATAGGACATCAAGCCGGTATTGCGACGAGATCCAAATCCCATAGTCCTACTCTGACGCTATTCTAGGTCAGGGGAGGCTTAGTAATAAGGCTTTGAAAAATGTGCAACGCAGTAGTTTAGTGGGCACCTTACATGTCTCTCTCTGCGACTATAAATATTGATATTTTAATTGAAGCGTACTCACCGTACGTGACACTATAATCAATTCGCTATCACATTGGCTACTCTTCTCGTCATGTCCTATCATCATAATTACTTTTACCAAACTCTCAGCGTCCTCTGTAAGACTCATCTAATACTCCGAATCTAGTATCTAATACTACTAATATAGATACACATTACTTAGCATATACTTCTCCTTACAGGTGATTGGAACTCAATTACAAAGTGAACTCTAATAAATGTTACGGGTAAAACCATACTCAAAAAGCTGATAATTCATATATATCTATAAATATTACTGCACTCATAGCAAAGATGACGTCATTCAATAAGATGACGTCTCATCAATATATACTGTAAGCTCCATACAAAGATAAACATCATAAATTACTGAACCATCGCATATAGATTAGTATAAGGATTAATCTCACATCTAACATACTTAATAGGTTATATCATCAATAATTATAGACGTCATCAAAAAAAAGCTTATATTTACAAAGGTGAGTCACAAA
Organism: Trachelipus rathkii; assembly: GCA_015478945.1. NCBI lineage: Eukaryota > Metazoa > Arthropoda > Malacostraca > Isopoda > Trachelipodidae > Trachelipus > Trachelipus rathkii. Next base: position 60,312 of record JABUQX010008688.1, read on the forward strand.
AAAGCTACAAGGCCTCAAAATATTCTTAAACCTAGTTAAGGCAAATGGATTGAACGAAAATAATTTGGGTTTTCAAAATAAAAATGTGTGTGATGTGTTTAGGCTAGATGTAGTTAGGTTATATTATATATTATATATATATATATATATCATATATAATAGTATATATATATTATACCTATATATAATTACAAATATATGTGCTTTTTGGACTCTTGGAAGTAGTGTTTAGTGTGAGTTGATTGAATATATATACATATAATATAATGTGTTGTGATGTGTGTATGTTGTATGGAGTATATATATGATGAGTTGTGTGTGGTGCATAGAAGTGTTAAGTATGTAGTGTGGGGTGAGCTTCAAAGTCATTAAGGTATCTCCGGTCCAAACTATTTGATTTACGGTATTAATAGTCTATAGAAATTAGTATACTAAGGTGATCATGATATCAAGGTCAGATAAATATTTACTCATCTAAGGTCTCAAAAACATAATAAATAAGCTAAATCTCAATATAGGCCAAAAATTAGCGTTAGTGGCTACAAATTGTACCCATGATGATAAAGACCAAAAGGGGGTGTGATCCATATAAATAATATATAGGTATATATATATATAGGTAATATTACGTACGACGGATATGCTTCGCATCGTGTTACTTAGCTACGCCTACTTTCTTCGTAATAAGGGGTACTCATCTATATACGGAATGAGTCTCGTAATTGGAGCCAATAACATAAATTATGTCGAATAAAAGGTCATCTCATTACATAGTATAGCGTTAATCCAGGATAAAGCTGTAACATCTCTAAATCGAGAATTTAAATCTCAGCAAGCTTTTAAGGTGTGTGTCACTCTCGCTCTATTATATTTCAATTTTAAAACAAATGGATTGTCGACTCATTCATTCCAGGCTAAAATTCCGGTGTGCGAATTGCCCAAAAATAATATATAGGTATATTTGTTATTCGCAGTAAATTAGGTTGCCTCAAAATAATATATATATGGGTGTTCCAATAAATAATAAAAGGTCTCATAGAGGTACCAAAAATAAAATTACAAGGCTAAAAATAAGGCTTATCAAGGCCCAAAAAGTGGTCTAAAGTGACCAAAAGGTCTAAGTCATAGGTAAAATGTTGGGGCTCTAAATAAAGGTCTATAATAAGGCATAAGTGAGTAAATAAGATGGGTTGGTACAACATGAGCCGGAGTCCTCGAATGCTATCACTCCCTTATTACTGTGAATAAAATAGAAATAAAACTATCTATCAAAGATATAAACGTACCAATATTCCACTTTATCATATAAATAATAGAAAGTAATTTAATCGAGTATATTTGATTAGTAAATAGCATAAACTCTTCGGGTGAATTGGGGTGATTGCAGTAGTTTAGTAGATTAATTTGTAAGATTTGCTCTAGAATTTAATAATGATAATGTAGAGTGGATATGGCTATATTATTGTATATATATATATATATATAATTAAACAACTATTATTATTGTAATATAAAGTGATATTACACCCCTTCTCTCTTGATTAATTGTATAGCAAATAAAATGATAATGTACAATAATATTTAATTAATAATATTTATATATAATTTATAAGATAAAATTTTATTAGGGCCTCTAGGGATTCGATGGCTAAGCTAATATGATAACTTATATTTACATATTAGTTAATATCTCTCATATACTGTTAAGAATCCAGATAGTCGAATTGAAGGTATAGTGACCTACAATAGTAGCATTCATCCGCTTTACAGCAGTTTATAGGTTTCTAATTATCTATTTTAATGTTTTATTTGTATTACTAAATTTTGTAATAATAACTTTAATATATTACTTATATTTGATTATGCAGCATTTCGATTTAATCTATATTATTAATAACTATTATTATTAGTTACTAATTTATTACTTATTATGTTATTTTTTGTAGATTACCAATATAATCTTCTTCAAGCAAGTTTAGGTTTCTTAAAAGCTTATCCAGTTATATTCTTTTATATTATATTATATATTATTATATTATTACTTATTATTATCTATTATTATTATATTATTTATCATTATTATAATTTTATTTACATAACCATTGACAAACGATATATGCGAATTTAGAATTATTAATATTAATATTATTATATATTAAAAACACTTTATTATTTATATTATTCATTAATTATTACATATATTATTTATTATTATTTTCATTTTATTTATTCATGTTTCACAATTAGGGCAAAAATCATTATGTGTTGGGGTAACAGGCTAATTTATTATTAACTTATAATTATATTATTATTATTATTTTATATTATTATTATTTTTATATTATTTTATTTATAATTTATTATTTATTAATATATATTATTATTAATTAATTATATTTATACTTTTGTACTAATTTTATTGTTTACACATTATTATATAATCTATTCAATTTTTATAATCTTTTAGAATTTAGATTTGATATTTAATCTTGTTTAAATTTTATATGTATATTGGTAAATTTAATATTATTAATTTATATTTTTGTATGAGTATAATATAATAAGTCATTAAAAAAATATAAATCCATCCCCAGCCAACTCTGAGTACCGTATAGCTAGAGATAAACATAACCTCGCGTAAGGTAGGAGATAACCGGGGAATGATATAGAGGTGGAGGTAGTGAAGAGTCCGCCCTCACCCTGAGATATATAGATGAGATAATAAATTATATGTAAAATACTATCACAAATTAATCTAATATTTATAATCTATTTAATATATCATATAAAAATATAATTACAAGACTAATAAATGATTGAAATTAAACAGAAAGAAATTAAAGCATTTAATTTTGCACCAATATATTAATATATAATATTATAAGAATATATACTATAGAATATATATTACGTATACTTATATCATTATATTAATATATTAAATATTATCTCTACCAATATATATCTACCTATATTAATATATCATATATATATATATATATTATAATTATATATATAATATATCATATATATATATATATATATATATATATATATATACATATACGTATATATATACTATATATATATATAATATATATATATATATATTATATAATATTATATACATAATAAGTATGTTAATATATATTAATAGATATATAATTTACATTAATAACATATATATAATTATACTATATATACACTATATATTAGATATATATAAATATGTAATATATATATATATGATAACATATATAATATTATAATATACTAATAGTATCAATTAATTTATATACATACTATTACTAATTTATATCTCGAAGAATTTACTTATCAAGTACTATTATATAGTATATTATATATAATATATATTAATTAATATATATATATATATTATATATATTATAAAAATGATTATATAAATTTAAATTAATATATATATAATTATATATTAATATAATAATTATATTTTATATATATTATATATATATATAATAGTAATTATTATATATATTATTATAATATATATATTATATATATATATAATTAATATATATTATATATATATAGTATATATTTAATATACTATATATATATATTATATATGTAGTTAATTATAGTATATATATTATATATATTATATTATTGGTAGAGATAAAGTGAGAGAAATTTGAATGAGGTATTGAGTGAGCTTAGTCACCACATATAATAAATTAGTAAATTTTATATCGAGAGTTTGGAACAAGTAACTATTTTAGACTAATATTTTACTGATATGATATTGCTGCTCTCCTTCAATTCTTTATAACTATAAATGATTTTATGATAGCCAAGTCTATATAGTATTAATATTGGCCTTGTGTACTTATCTAGTGAGTTCTTATACAAACATCCGTTCTCCAGATTTTAATATCTATTATCTATAGACTTATATTCTCTTTTCATATTCCAATAAGAGAATGAATACCCATAGGTAAAAACTACTCGCTCAATAAATAGACTAGCAAGTGAGTCGGGTATATAATCATTAGTAGGTCTTCAGGCTCATTCCGGGAGGACGGAAATGACAGGTAGAACTAGTTTTCCCCACCTCCGGGTAGAAGGTTCGAAAACCCCCTCTACTTTGGTATTTATAGAGTCATAGGTATATATGTCTAGCCCCGGGGTGATATCCTACTAGCTCACCTCCACTAATCAGGGGTATGGTAAAATCTCCTGATCCCCACTATACTTATTAGCATCCTATAGTACAAGGGGGCTTCGAGTATAGTAACTAATAATAATACGGACCGACTTTCAAATAAAAGATCTGATATTACCAAATACAATAGTAATTATTATAATCTAATAGAAGGTTCCTCAATGTCTTATCAACGCATCTGTAACACATTTGATATAGATCTTCAATATAATATATACTTGATAAATATTAACTTATTATTTGAATAAGTTATATATCTAATTATAATTTTATTATATTAAGTCCCTTTATATTAATTATAATACATTACCATAAACTCTCAAATTAAACGTCATAAAATGCTTATACCGAATCTTCTATATACTATATATATAGTATATTAATATATATGAATTAATATATATATCTATATATATAATTATAATATTATATATATAATATATATTAAATATTAAGATATATAATAATATTAATATATATATATAATATATATATATATATATATGAATATATATATATACAACTTAAATTAACAACATATTAAAATCTTTCTATGTTCCTATACACAACGTACTCTATTTTTTGTTATATAGTAATATAATATATACTACGTAAATAATAATAAAAACTTCGACAAAACATAATGGCGGGCGTCGGAAAATATGTTTTTGGTGAAAAAATTCTTAACATATTATATAATGAGCAATATATATATAAGGACTTAAAGATTAATAATTATTTATCTTATTAAAATATCAATAAATTAGAGACTTTTTTTTATTTTTATTTAACCACTATTACATGGTATATGGGGTTAGAGACATATATATATAATAATGCATATTTTTTATATATATATTTAAATAAATAAATAACTGACTAATTTTGCGATAGGACAAATTGTGAAAGCACACCCTGTTCCCGAGATGATTTCTAAATAGTTAAGACTGAAAACCTGAGTGTATTATCTGAAAAAGTCGCAAATAATTTCCTATAATAATTCCTCCGTACCTGAGTAGTTAAGTAATACATATACAAGAGTAGGTTAGTTATTATATTTTTATAATTATATAATATACTTTAAAAATACATTTCCTATACGATTATTTTACTATATCTGTTTATGTAATAATATTCCTTTCAATTATTATATATGATTTATAAAAATTATAAAAAATTATTATACTTTATAGATATCCAAATAAAAAGGTATCTACAATACTAGATATTATTCGTCCCTTTATATATATATTAATATATATTATTAATATATATATACTATATTATTATGCTAATATATTATAATTATATAATAATATACTATATATTATATTCTAATAATACTAGTTTAATTAATAATATTAATATAATATAATTAATATAAATATAGTTATAATATTAATCATAATATACCATATTTATATATATATATATATATATATAATAAGTCATATTATAGAAACATACATATGCTATCGCATATACCCGACTCATTAAATGAATAATAGAGATTTCATAGCATGAGTATTATTAATATTATTTATATTATCTACTATATATATGATTTATAGTA
>JABUQX010008691.1:2500-26341 GCA_015478945.1 Trachelipus rathkii
GTGCATTTGAAAATTTTTGTAGCTTTTGGCATCCATAAATGCTGATTAATTTGCCTTGTTCTGAAATTCAATGCGTGCTTCGGAGCCAAGCTTAAGAAGTTCTTCTGTCTATCCATTAGGCTTTTCTGTCACATTAGCAATTTCACAATTGAAGGAATTCACAGCCTAACTTATAGAATGTGAATTCAGTTTAGTAATTAGAGAACCGCTTTCTAATAAAATACTATAACTGGATCCTTGATTTCGCCATTTGAAAGATCTTTCACAATATTCCAATAACTTCTCGGCTAACTCTTCTGGGAAAGCTGAAGGCCATCGTCTTTTGTTCTACTTTCTCTGGTTCCAGTATGGTAGCTTTTAACCCATAATACGCTGGAAATATTTTTCGTAGCCGAATTGAAAAGGGATTTTTGTCGTTTGCAATTCTTTTTGTTCACGATTTATGGCAAAAGACGTCAATGTTGCTAAATATTTTAGTTGTGCAACTCTAGATGAGTTTGTGAACTTATTTGCTAGACATGGTTTAGATCAACCAAAAACATTTATAGATCAGTTTTAAGAACTAGATTTAGAACATTTCCACGTGAAACCCAACTCATTTTTGTATGATAAAGAGTGGGTCTGAATATTAAGCCTTTTCCAACTTCCCATAATTCACGAAATAACCGCACATTTAGTGCACATGTCCTTTGACAACATCGATAAACTTGACATAATGATGCAAGATGGCTTCCAGTGCAAGTTCCATATGTTTAGTATCCAGTTCCTGGCAATGAAATTCTTTTTCTGAATTTTGATTATTCTCTCTGGCCAAAGCCGAAATGTCATTAACATGACCCTACATGGCTGGAGCTTCATTATAAAACACAGGAATGCAGGAGTGGAAATGTTCATGTATTGAAGTATTCATTAACCTTGTTTGAAAACGTCACCTAATTTTTGTTCTCAAATCGAGAGAAGAAGCGTGAAAACAATTCTGTTCAATTGCATTAAAACCCATATAGCGAATATGCACCATCAGTTGCGAATTGCTACTGCCATCTGTAATCTTATCGCCGAATAACAAATGTTTGCATTCTTATTGAAAATCACACTTTTCTCTTATTTTCTATTTACATGGTAAATTTTATGTTTTAACTTTTATGGTAAAACACCAAATTCAGTCGTAATGAGCCATTTTTCATCACACATGATCTGCCATTTTCACAGCTGCAGGTTTATCGAACTCTTGACCAGAAAAGCATTTGGTTTGGTCGAGCAAACCAGGCTCATTGCGTAAACTTAAAAAATAGGTTTGATAGTTATAGAAATGATTTTTGTATTGAGTTAAAATGTTAAAATGTATTATTTTTATTTTTGTTCCTGTTTTGATTGATGAGTCTTTGGCTAAAGTAGCGGTTGTGGCGTAAAATGAAAGGAAAAATGTTGTACGCTAGACTTTATTGGGAATTGACAACTGTGGTTGGATATTGTAGATGTTATATGTGTATAACAGGTTATTTTTAAGCTTAAATTGCAGGTTCTAATTAGTGGTTGAAAGCAGGGCTGGGCGGAGCCGGAGTCAGCCGGAGACATGTTTTTAAAGGGCTGGAGCCAGAGCCGGAGCAGAAATCTTTGGGGTGCCTGTAGCCGGAGCCAGAGCCGAAATTTTCGGGGAACTTGGAGCCGGAGTCGGAGCCGCAAAAAAAGACGCTGCTCCGGCTCCGGCAAGTACAAAATTAAGTAATTATTTATTTTATTACTACAGGTTATTATATATATATATATATATATATATATATATATATATATATATATATATATATATATATATATATATATATATATATATATATATATTAATTTATTATATATATATATATATATATATATATATATATCAGGGTTGGCAAAGCCCACTGCGGGTAACCCGGGTAAAACTCACTGGGCTGGGTTTTTGGGAACCAAAAACCCACTTTGTCGTGAAGCGGGTTTTTGCTATTTGATTTAGCTGATGTTAATAACAAAAATAAGTGAAATCATGTCTCATTATGTTTTGACACACACATGGAATGATAAAATAAAACCTGCAAACTTATTTTTATGCAGTTTAATACTTTAATTACTAAGTAGGCTACCTGAGTTTAACAATAAACACTAATTTAACATCCAACAATATGAAAATCACCATTCACCAATCATGTTCATCCTTGGATTTCAACATTCTGTAACATTTAACTAATTTTTCGGCCTTTTCATTGCCTAATTTGTTTCTCAATTTGTTATGTATAAGGCCATAAGTTGAGAACAGTCTCTCCACACCCGCAGAGCTTGCAGGCACAGAATGCAAAGTGATAGCCAATTGGCAAAATTCCGGTGAAAATTTTCCATATTTTGTGGCCCTTTTGTGAACCACCTGCCACCATTTTGCAGCACTCATGCCACTGGTGAAGTTCTCTGTCAGCATGTAATGTGGGAAAATTTCAGTCTTCAATTTGAAATTTCTAAAACTGACCAGTGTAATCCACATTTCTCTCCTGCAACCATTCCAAAACAGTTTCTTCCTGTTGGGCAGATAGTTTTGCACCTGTAAAAAGTAGAATAAAAATTATGACCTTCAGACGTTGTATATTGTTCTTATCTTCTCTACTTCCCATTCTTATTAAAGAAAAATTAATGTAGAAAAAATCTGCATGTGAACCCAAAACTTATTAGGCTATTTGATTTTGATTTGGTAGCTTTACCCTTTACCACACAGTAGACTAAAAATATAAAAATAAAAAGTAAAAGAGTTGGAATGTGGGATTGCCGGATTGTGGAGGACTTTATAATTCTTTCCTCACCCCGATATCTGGGATGTGTAGCATAAGCTACTAATTGAAATGGTGTCATCCAGTCATCAAATCTTGCTTGAATGATAGCTTTGTATGGTTGTAGTACTGGGTCTTCATATTTTTTTTTTTACCACCACTCACTGGCTGGGCCCTTTTCAAGGAAGGGGCAGGAAATAAAATACATGAAAACCCACCCAAACCCGAGCCTAACGCAGATCTCTCAGGTGAGTACTAGGTCTGGGTCAGTACTAGTTCATGAAGATTAAAACCAGTTGGGACTGCATCTCCCAATGAGCAAGAATCAGATTAGCTGCTGCAATAAGAAATATTAAATATTTACAATTTATTTAATATTTACAATGCAATATCTATTACTATTAGGCATTTAGGCTATGGTTCACAAATTAATTATTATTCAATGCTCTTGTGTGTCTCAAATAGAGAAGAGCTAATATAAAAGTCTCAAATAGACTTTTACATAACTTTATAACCAGGTTATCTTAACTTCACGTGCATGGTTAACTTACCCTATCTAAAGCTGAGGCCACAATGTTTGTTGTTAGTTTTACAGGTTCAATAGCTACATTGTCAATTATGGCAGCTATATTCTTTGCTACTTCTGCAGAATATTTATTTCTGATTTCAATGTACAACGGGAAATTTTGTATGAATGTGTCAACACATGCACACTGGCTATTCCAGCGTGTATCGGGCAATTGAGGTTTTTTCCCTTCTTTTTCACGCAGCTAACTCTGAAATAGAAATACATTTAAGTAACTACTGATTTTGAAGCCTTAATTTAGTAAATATACCATATGTCTAATTCAAAATAAATGATCTCATAATGTTACAAAGGCTTTTGTTTTCTGTTGTTGAGTGAAAAGTGAAAATACTGTAGCAGCAATTCATTCAATTTCATATTTGTAGTGTATATATAATCCCATTACCACTTTTTCTGAAATCATCTGAAAAGACTGAAAATCACTTACTTCTGGTTGGTGGTGGTTTCTGAAGTACTTGGCAACTTCTACCAGATGGCTAAGGACTATCCTCGGAGTAACCTCCTTTTCCACAAGGTTTAAATAGTGTGCTGCACAGCCATACACAAGAAGGCCTAAATTGTGCCCTCTTCCTCCATCACTTGCATCCACTTCTTTGTAGTGGGTCTCGAGAAGTTGTCTTGTCAGCTTCTTGTGTTTGTTGTCGGAAATGTAAGCTACAACATAAAAAGAGAAAGAATGAGTTAATCAACTTATTCTACTAACAATGCTAAATATTATCTTTAGCATTACATTGTTTATTCTTTTAGCGACCTTTTAATTTTTTAAAGGAAACAAGTTTTTAGTTATTTACAAAAAATAGATTTAAAATCAAGTTAATCAACTCGCCTTGCATTTGTATTTGTCTTCGAATTGGCCTATTTGCTTTATTGCCAAATCTGAAATGTAGTTGGTAGTTTTCTTCTCAGCTCCAATGTCAATGGACCCAGCAAAGATGGATTTCTTTCCACCATCACCACTGATTGGCAGGTGCAAACATGTTGCAATGATTGGATGGTTGTGCACATTGGACCATCCATCTTGGACCATGGTAACTTGTTTTCCTATGAGAAGCTCCACCATGCGAAGCTGCATTCCAAGTGCTTGTACTTGCACTTAAGTACATTTTTTGGAATACTTGTACTTGCAGTATCTAAAACAAATGGTACTTGTACTTTTGTACTTGAAAATTTGCAAAGTACTTGCAAGTACTTTTGGCATTTTTAACTCAACAATATTTTTTTAATTTTTATTTTTATCGTTTTCCTACGGATTGATATTATTTCTCACATGTATTCTAAATAAATTTCCATTTACGAATAATATATATATATATATATATATATATATATATATATATATATATATATATATATATATATATATATATATATATATATATATATATATATATATATATATAGTGGAGTGTATATATATATATATATATATATATATATATATATATATATATATATAGTTACACATTTATATAAATATATATATATATATATATATATATATATATATAAAGAATGGTGAGATGGTGATTGATTGATTTGGAAGTTGTGTAAACAAAGCATTTATAGAGGGTATAGTTCCGAGGGATTGGAGGATAGCAATAATAGTACCCTTATATAAGGGTAAGGGGGATAAGGTAACTGTAGGTATTATAGGGGAATTAGTTTATTGAGTGTTGTAAGGAAGAAATATGCTGGTATTTTTTGATCGAAAGAGTGCGTCGAGTGACTGAAGGACTGATTGGTGAAGAGAACAAGGTGCGTTTAGAAGTATTAGAGGATGTGTGGATCAAATCTTTACATTGAAACAAAAAGGGTATAGTTCCGAGGGATTGGAGGATAGCAATAATAGTACCCTTATATAAGGGTAAGGGGGATAAGGTAACTGTAGGTATTATAGGGGAATTATTAAGTGTTGTAAGGAAGATATATATGCTGGGATTTTTTGATCGAAAGAGTGCGTCGAGTGACTGAAGGACTGATTGGTGAAGAGAACAAGGTGCGTTTAGAAGTATTAGAGGATGTGTGGATCAAATCTTTACATTGAAACAAATGATTGGGAAAATGAGGGATGGGAAAAATAAATTGTATTTAGGTTTTATGGATTTGTAACAGGCGTAATGATAGGATTAATATGGAAGCTCTGTAGCAGGTGTTAGTGATATACGGTGTTGGTGGTAAGCTTCTGAATGAAATCAAAAGTATATGACGATTAGTGAAGTGTAAGAATAAATAGAGTAGGAGTCGAAAGTGATTAGTTTAATATAATAGCGGAGTGAGACAGGGATGTGTTATGTCTTCTTGGTTATTCAATTTGTATACGGATGGGGTTATGAAAGAATTAGAGGTGGGAGTGGCAAGGGATGGTGTTAGAATGATGGAGAATGGAAGCGAGTGAAGGGTTCCCTACCTATTATATGAGGTTGATTTGGTTTTCTGTGGCGAACCTGAAATGAGTTTGAGATGATTGGTAAAGAGATTTGGTATGGTGTGTAAAAGGAGGAGTTTGAAAGTAAACGTAGATAAGAGTAAGGTTATGGTTGTAAGTGAGGACATTCCACGATGTGAAGTTGATGTTAGATGGTGAGCAGCTGGAAAAAGTGTCAGAGTTTAAATATTTCGAATATATGTTGGATGAAAAGGGAACGGATGATGCAGAGTGTAGTAGGAAAGTTGTGAATGGCCGAAAGGTGGCTGGTGCAATTAAATCCTTGGTGGATGTGAAGGGACTAAGCCTTGAGTGCGCTAGGATCTTACCTGAGGGTGTGTTTTTTCCTGTGTTAAGGTACAGTAGTGAGACTATGGTCTGGAATAAGAGGTATAGATCTAAAGTACAATGCGTTCAGATGGACAATCTTAAGGGGAGTGTTAGGTGTGAGAAGAATTGATAAAATGAGGAATGAACGTATAAGAGAGTTGTATGGTGTGAAGAAATAGGTAAATGAGAGAATAAATGAAAGTACGTTGATATGGTTTGGTCATGTTGAAAGGATGGATGATAGTTGGTTTGTTAAACGGATGTATGATGGTGAGTGTACTGGGAATCGACCGGCTGTGAGATCGAAGAAAAAGTGGATTAAGTTAGTAAAGGAATGCCTGGAGGAGAAAAATGTGAGCTTGGCAGAGGCGAGAAGAAAGGTGCATAACAGGAGTGAATGGCGGCGGGGTTTTGTGAGGGAGGTATAGGTTGTAGCCCACCTGGGCCAAGGGATAAACCCCACATTGACGAGATGCCATAGTGAGGGTCCGTCGCGGTCCCGTGAAGCCTAGGTGGGTTTGACCGGGGACGAGTTCTCACCAAACAGTACATAAGGGGGCGGTAAGGCTGGAGCTTTCTTAACGATTGTGTCATATTCTTCTACTACTTTTCTGTTTTCGGTGCATGTCACGCACCTTACCCTCGATGTGAAGTTATGTTAGATGGTGAGCAACTGGAACAAGTGTCGTGAGTTTAAATATTTCGGATATATGTAGGATGAGAAGGGAACGGATGATGCAGTGTGTAGTAGGAAAGTTGCGAATGGCAGGAAGGTGGCTGGTAATTAAATCCTTGGTGGATGTAAAGGACTAAGTCTTGAGTGCGCTAGGTCTTACATGAGGGTATGTTGTTACCTGTGTTAATGTATAGTAGTGAAACTATGGTCTGGAATAAGAGGTATAGATCTAAAATAGAATGTTCAGATGGACAATCTTAGGGGCTTGTTAGGTGTGAGAAGAATTGATAAAATGAGGAAGGAACGTATTAGAGAGTTGTGTGGTGTGAAGAAAGGGATAAATGAGAGAATAAATAAAAGTACGTTGAGATTTTTTAATATGGAAAGGATGGATGATAGTCTGTTGGTTAAGCGTGTATAGTGGTGAGCGTGTTGGGAATCAACCAGCTGGGAGACCGAAGAAAAAGTGGATTGAGTCAGTAAAGCAATGCCTGGAGGAGAGAAATGAGTTTGGCAGAGGCGAGAAGAAAGGTGCATAATAGGAGTGAATGGCGGGGTTTTGTGAGGGGGTATGGTTGTGGCCCACCTGGGCCAAGGGATGAACCCTGCATTGACGAGATGCCATAATGAGGATCAGTCGTCCCGTGAAGCCTAGGGTGGATTTTTCTAACTGCGACGAGTTCTCACTTCAAGGTATAAAAGGGGGCGGTAAGGCTGGGCTTTCTTTTCGACTTGTCATATTCTTCTACTACTTCTCTGTTTCTGGTGCATGTCACGCACCTTACCCCCAGTCTTGGGGAAAAAGAAGGATGATATATAATTATATATATATATATATATATATATATATATATATATATATATATATATATATATATATATATATATATATATATATATATATATATATATATATATATATATATATATATATATATATATATATATATATATATATATATATACAAGAGTGATATATATTTATATTTTTTTGTATCGTTTCTATCCTATATATATATATATATATATATATATATATATATATATATATATATATATATATATATATATATATATATATATATATATATATATATATATATATATATATATATATATATATATATATATATATATATATATATATATATATATATATATATATATATATATATATTCTATATATATATATATATATATATATATAGATTTTTTTGTATCTTATGTTATATATATATATATATATATATATATATATATATTGAAATAAAGTATGGCTAGTATATACCGAATTCGTTTATAGTCTCTATACATTTAGTGGTTTTCTTTTTAGTTTTTGATTTCATAGGAAATTCCTTTTGGGTAAACGAAATTTGTCTCAATAGTATTTCTCTTCGTTGTTGTAAAGACTGTTGGGGAAAGTAGATCCCAAGATTGAGATAAAGAGCTTTTATGGGATTCAGGCACGTGACTACATTTTATATATATATATATATATATATATATATATATATATATATATATATATATATATATATATATATATATAAATATAAATTTAAAAAAGCTATTATATTATATATATATATAAAGAAGTATATATATATATATATATATATATATATATATATATATATATATATATATATATATATATATATATATATATATATATATATATATATATATATATTCCTGAACACAAAGGAGTAAAGGAATCTTTCGTTGATAACTATTTCAAAATACAAAAAAGAATTTATTTTATTTATTTAAAAATGCCTTTCTTCTTGCTCTTTTAGCAGCAAAATGATTGATGACTTTCTCCTTTTATATGGTGTAACTATGATGAACACTCATTAAAGCCAGAGCTGTTAGTTTTTTCTCTCTTATAGATTTGAGAAAAGATGTTTTGAGCTATTTTAGAGCAGATAAATATCTTTCAGAATTGCACATTGTGAGTGAGTTAGATGGTAAAATTATGAACAATTCAAATATGTTTGCGGGAGTTACGGATTGCATCCGTTTAAGGCCCCGTGAGCATTTTATTAAAGATTTTTAGTTTTCTTTTTTTCCACAAAACAAACTCGGCGTTATGAGTTCTTTAAAGTCGCAATGTGACTATAGAGTTCAAAGTTATTTACAAAATTTGTAAATTTTTTTATAGATATCGATTAATTGGTAAGTAATTGCCCAGGGCTGCACATTGCAATGTATGAAAAGTGAGGTAAAATTGAATTTTCTATAAAAAAAAAAAATAAAATTTGAAAATAAGAATTACTTCCTTCTAGAAATTCTCTCAAAATTATAAATGTTATCCCTTTTGAAATTCAAGAAGAGCATTAAAACTTCTGAGTGTTCAGTTTTGAGAAACTCGCTTCTCTTCGGAATATATAAATTTTAAAAGCTCTCGTCTTTTCGGGCAAGAAGTTAAAATTATAAAATCTCATCCACATATGATAAAATCCCCAAACACAAACACATTGTTTGCTTTTACCCTATTTTTTTTACATTGCTTTAAACTTTTTCTATCTATCTCAGTCTCGAATTATTATTATTATTATTATTATTATTATTATTATTATTATTATTATTATTATTATTATTATTATTATTATTATTATTATTATTATTATTATTATTATTATTATTATTATTATTATTATTATTATTATTATTATTATTATTTGTCTGATATGATTACTGTTATGGATATTAGTGTGAAACTAAGTGAACCTTTTTCGCTATGGAAGGAAAGAAGGAAGGTTGAAAGCGATATTGGGAATGAATGGCCTTTGTGTCCCTGCGTCGTGAGAGGCGAAGACGGCTACACAATCGATATGGTCTAAATTAAACACTTTTGTTACAGGTAACGAGAGCAAAGAACTGTTATATAAAAGGGGGGGAGGGTTCTCGTATCAGCAGCAGCAGAAGCAGTAGCACCTGGCGGTCTTGGGCTTAGCCATCCTCTTTTCTTTGGCGCTCTTATTTTCCTTGTCTTCTCGTCTTACGTAGACGAGCCTAACCATATTTCCTTCTATAAAAATCTTTGTTTGTCTCGAATAATGAACATTTAAGCATGAATGGAATTGGATATTTTTTTTTTGTTTGTTGAAAATTTTATTGTTATATTCGATTAATTATCAACCTTCATCGAAAAACAGTTGCTTTAGAATCGCTGTTAACCAGTTTTATGCCGATTTTCTTATGAGTATTATTCTAATAATGTCCTCTTAAATTACGTAAGAATTGTTGAAACCTCGTATGCCTTTTTTTTTTGTTTTATAATTCCCTAACATATGTTTGAGAAGTATTGTTACATGATATCAGAGCATCGTTTGAGAGAGACGCCTGCCCAAATTATGTAAGAACGGTGGTTTAAAGTTCAATCTTTACGTTTTCAGTTTCATTCTTCAAACATATGGTAAAAATTGTATTATATATATATATATATATATATATATATATATATATATATATATATATATATATATATATATATATATATATATATATATATATATATATATATATATATATATATATATATATATATATAAATAACATATATAAAATAAATATATATATATATATATATATATATATATATATATATATATATATATATATATATATATATATATATATATATATATATATATATATATATATATATATATTCTTGTGTATATGTGAAATATGTATATAAATATAGATGGAAAGAGATAATAATGGCGGGTCATCTGTTAATTATTTTCATTTGTCCTTAGGTATTATGTAACGAAGCCTACTATAAATATTAATACAATAGTGTTATTCAATTTTCTTTTGATATTGGATTGATTCTCTAAGATTAATGTCTGAGCTGCATTTTGTAGACTCTGTTTCTATTACTTCACTCAGCGAAAACGCGTGCCCTCTTAAGATTTTTTAAAATTTTGCTAATGCTCTCTTGAATATCATGTTCATTATTTATCTCCACGTATTTGTAGAAATTCTTTATGAATGTATCGATACAGGCTAGATGAGACTTCCAGCGAGTGTCATTCGGAATTTGTGGCATTAACCCTCCTTTTTCTCTAAGCCACCCCTATAAGTATATTTTTATGAAATAAATAACTGGTATATATATATATATATATATATATATATATATTAATCTTTATATATATATATATATATATATATATATATATATATATATAATATATATATATATATATATATATATATATATATATATATATATATATATATATATATATATATATATATATATATATATATGTGTATATAAAGTGGTTATGGAAAAAGGAACCATCACTTACCATTAAAATAATAAGGTATGGTCCCTTAAACATAATATATATATATATATATATATATATATATATATATAATATATATATATATATATATATATATAGTATATATATATATATATATATATATGTTTTATATTTTGAATTTTATTGTTAAATAAAAAAAAAAAGATGCCGATTCGAAAATGAAAGAACGTTGCTAGCTTTTGAGAGATAAAATGTGGGAGAATTTGGTAAACTTATCTTTATGGACGTTTAAACATACAAAAGCAAATTTGTTATTTATACATTTTTTTTATCTTCTTTTGTACCGTTTAGTTATTATTATAGGTCTTTAACTCCTCTGAATTTCTCTTGATTTACTTGCGTTGCTTCCGTACCTCCTACGCGATTTATGTCTTTGTGGGTCCTTTGAGCCACCCTCGCATTTGTCGTGCACGCTTACCTTAACCTAAAAGGCCAATTAGCCACATACAGGAGAATTCTCATGCTCTTTTATTCAGATTCACTTACAATAGGAACCTTCAGTTTTGTTATAGCCGGTATATATATATATATATATATATATATATATATATATATATATATATATATATATATATATATATATATATATATATATATATATATATATATATATAAAAACATATAAATATATATATGATATATATATATAGTTATATATATATATATATATATATATATATATATAATCTTGAAAATGTGAGGGATTTAAGCAAATATAAAGTTTTGAATGCCTCGGTCTTTGTTTTTTCTTTTAAATTTTGAAAATACATTTATATCTTAATATTTAAATGTAGCTACTTTTAAAAACCATTTCCTCCAAGCTGTTAGTATGCATCTCCTAAAGAAATTATTTATGTTTCTTTTAGTTTACCAGCTTTTTTCCAGGAACATTTATAGTCTCCATGGACTGAACTGTCTGTAGAATTGTTGACATTTAGAAATCAAGGGAGAAGAAAACTGGGTACGTTTTAGGTTTGGGTTTGTGTATTTTGACTATTTTCCAAGATGTTGATGATGATATAGTTGTGTTGTGTTGTTTGTGTTTGTGTCTTTAATTTTTACGATTTGTCTAATGAAACTAAGTAACAATGGCATTAAATGATTTCTGAGACATTCTCTTCACCTCATTTACAGATGCGAGTAAATAAATTTCGTTTAGTTTCCCTAAGGCCACCTCTCAAGCATTTGCTATTTCCTGTTGATGTTTGCTTTTTAATTTGAAAGGGTAGAGAAATTGCATATCCATTGCAATAATGATGTATTTTTAAGAAGGTGAAAAATAGAAAACACAAAAAATAAAGTCAGATGCATCCCAATACATGAATTCTGGATGCAAGTCAAAGGGGGTAAAGAAAATTGTAAAGAAAGGTTCTCCAGACGTTACCAGTGGAATACATGTGAAAAGAGCATAGTGGTTAAATCCTAGGTAAAAAAAGTTGAATATTAATTATAGCATAAGACCTTGTAGAAAGAATATTCATTGAACCCTTCTAAGTGAAAGAGGTATTTTGTTAAAAGAGTTCAGAAGAGCAGTGTCTATTGAAATAATGATTGTTTTAACAAAGAGAAACGACAGTTAAGTTGCCAGAAAGAGATTAAATAGAGAAATTGATATCTGGAGAGAAATGAGCTGAAAATCCCATTTATATTTCAAGAAGTGATGTTTAAGGTCGGGCACTTTGCTCCTTCATAGAGATAGCAGAAGTCACATATTTAGAAGAAATGACGATCCTGGGTGTAATAGTTGAGATGAGAGTGATCAAGGATTATCACAAATATCGCCTCAAGTTAAATTAGAGGCAAAGGTTTGTCAGAGTTCATTTGTAACAAAATGAATGGCAACTTTTGAGCTATCAAAAGAGGCAGGAGGGGGAAAGAAGAAGAAGAAAAAAATACTCACATTATTTTTATAGTTCCTGTATTAGTTGGAGGAATAAGAATTAAAAATGTTAGATTTTTTTTTTTTTTTTTTTGAGAAAAGTTTTCTTGCGACGTGATTATAAGTTCTTGGTCTTTGAGTGAAAAATAAGTAGCATTAGTTTCTGAAGGTTAAAGACAACAGTAATTCTCAGTGACTTGTGACCAAAAGTTCGAGAACAGTCAGAGTTTAACCAAGATTAAGAGTTTTAGCCGAAGAGGAAAAATGAATCAACTTGGTTATGTCCTTTGAGCACTCCGAGGACCTCCCCCAGACCCAGTTATCAATCCAACTTGGGATTTCCAAGGGATATCACAGATGTACTACGGGTCGAAACAGTTAGGGCATGCGCATTTGGAATTTTTCTGTTTTATAATATGCAAAAGAATATTTAACCTCTGAAACTCCCGAAGAAAGAAAGAGGAACCTTTGGTTTTCTGATCGCTTTTGTAAGAGAAAGTAGTAGATTTTAACAACATAAAACGAAATTTGAAAGTTAAGTAAATTTCTAATTAATTGAAAAGTTGCTTTTATATAAGGAACAAAATTTTAAAAACTCGTTTTTAAAAAAAAAGCCCCCCGAATTCTCAGAAAGTTTCCAGTCATTCAAAACTTCGTGTTTAAAAATATATTTCTACAGAAAGACATTTTAATTCACTTGGTTGGGTCTATTTACTTGTGACGCCTTTCAGAAGGTGTTAGGTTTCTGAATGCCAGCAATCCCTGTTTGTTTACCTCTTAGAAAAGGCATGCTGCCAAAGGACCAGGGAACCTTCACCATTCCCCTCCTTGATCTTCTTCTTTTTTAACAGATTTTTATCCACTCAACGGGCAATGCCGTCTTGCTCAAGGAGTGGGGAAATTCTTATTGATTATCCAATTTTTCTTATTCTGTTTATTATTAATTATTATTATTATTATTTATTATTATTTTATTGCATTAATTATTATTAATTTCAAAGTTGCTTAATAAACCCAGGTCAAAAAAAATGAAGATATAAATATCTTTTTTTATACATCATGCTTTTATCAAATCTCTTTCTTCTCTCTTCTTCTTCTTCTCAATCTTCGTCTCGTCTCTCTTCTCTCTTCTCTTCTTCATCCTCTCTCTTCTCTCTCTCTGTCTCTCTCTCTCTCTCTGTTCTCTCTCATCTCCTTCTCTTCTAGCTCCAACATGTGGATTCAGGTCTCTCTCCCTCGTCTCTTCTGTCTCTGCTCTCTCTCTTCTCTCTCGTCTCTCTCTCTCTCTCTCTCTCTCCCTCTCGTCCTCTTTCTCCTCTCTCTCTGCTTCTCTCTCTTCTCTCTCCTCTCTTCTCTTCCTCCCCTGCTTCCTCTCTCTCTCTCTCTCTCTCTCTCTCTCTCTGTCTCTCTCTCTCTCTCTCCTGCTTCCTCTTCTTTCTCTCTCTTCTCTTCTCTCCCCTCTCTCTCTCTCCTCCCTTCCTTTTCCTCTCTCTCTCTTTTCCTCTCTCTCTCTCTCTCTCCTTCCCTCTCCTCTCTCCTCCTCTCTCCCTCTCTTCCCTCCTCTTCTCTCTCTTCTTCTCTTCCTTCTCTCTCGTCAATAGTGGTTTCTTTCTTTCTCTCTCTCTTCGTCTCCTGTTCTCCCTCTCTCTCTCTCTGCCTCTCTGCCCTCTCTCTCTCTTCTTCCTCTCTCTCCTCTCTTTCCTCTCGCCTCTCTCTCCTCTCCCCCTCTCTCTCTCTTCTCTCGTGCCTCACCCCTCTTCTCTTCTCCTCGTCTCCGTCTCTCCTCTCTCTCCGCTCCTCCCTCTTCTCGCTCTCTCCTTCTCGTTCCTTCTCTCGTCCTCTCTCTCCTCTTCTCTCTTTCTCTTTCGTCTTTCGTCTTACTTCTCTTCATTCTCTCCTCTCTCTCTTCCTCTCTTCTTCCTCTCTCTCTTCTGTCTCTCCTCTCTTCTTCTCTCTCCTCTTCTCTCTCCTTCTCCTCTCTCTCTCTCTTTCGTTTCTCTCTCTTTCCCCTCCTCTCCTCTTCTCTCTCCTTTCTCTCTCCTCTGTCCTTCTCCTCCTCCCTCTGGCACATCCGCTTCCTCGTTCTCCTTCCTTCTCCTCCCCCTTCTTCTCTCACTCTTCTCTTCCACTCATGGGGAGCTGTTCTCTGGTCTGCTCTCTCTTCTCTTCCTCCTCCCTTCTTCTCTTCATCGTCCTTTTTCTGTCTCTCCCTCTCTCTCCTCTCTCTGCCTCTGCCCTCCTTGCTCTCTTCTCTCCTCTCTCTGCTCTCTCTCTCTCTCTCTCCTCTTCTCCTTCTTCCTTTTCCCTTCCGCTCCTCTCCTCTCTCTCTCTCCTCCCCTCTCTCCGTCTCCCGTTCTCTCTCTGCCTTTTCCTCTCTCTCTGCATTCTCCTCTCTCTCTCTCTCTCTCCTTCTGCTCTGTAAGTTTTCCCGCGCATCGCTCCTTCTTTCTCTGGCTCCGTCTCTCTCTCCTCTTCTCTCTTCTCTTTCTTCTTATCTCTCTCCTCTCTCTCCCTCTCCTCCTCTCTCTCTCCTCTCTACTCTCTCCTCTTCTCTCTCCTCCTCGTTTCAAACATCTCCCTCCCTCTCTCCTTCTCTCTCTCTTAGCGAATTCACACGAATCTCTTAACATCCGATTCCTCTCCTCTCCTCTCTCTCTGCTCCTTCTCTCTTCCTCTCTCGCTTCTTCCTCTCTCTCTTCTCCGTCCTCTCTTCTCTCTCTCTCCCTCCTCTCCCCCCTCTCTTCTCTCAATCCTTATATTCTCTTCTATTATCTCTCTCCTATTATCCCCCTCCCTCTCTCCTCTCCTCCTCTCTCTCTCTCTTCCGCTCCTTGCATCCACGTTCCTCTCTCCCCCGTCCTCTCGCTCTCTCTCTCCCCTCCTCTTCTCTCTCCTTCTCCTCTCTGCTCTACTGTCTCTCTCTCTCTCTCCCCTCCCTCCCTCTCTTCTCCCCTCTCTTTCCTCTGCTCTCTCTCTCTCCTATTCTCTCTCTTCTTTTCTCTCTCTCTCTCTCCTCTTTCTCTCCTTCTCCCTCCTCCTCTTCCCTCCTCTCGTCTCTCTTCTTCTCTCCTCCTCTCCTTCTTCTGCTCTCTCCTTCTCATGCTCTCCCTTCTCGTCTTCTCTCTTCTTTTCTCTCTGCTCTTCTTCTCTCTCTCTCTTCTCGTCTCTCTCTCTCCTCTCTCTCCTCCTCCTTCTCTCTCTTCCTCTCTCTTCTTCTCTCCTCTCTTCTCTCCTCTCTGCTCTCTCTCTGCTCTCTCTTCTCTTCTCTTCTCTCTCTCCCTCCTTCTCTCTCTCTCTCTTCTTCATCCCGCTGTCTCCTCTCTCCTCTCTCCTCCTCCTCCTCCGTCGTCTCTATCCTCCTTTTGTCCGTCTGGTGCTTTTTTTCGGTCTTTCTCTCTCTCTCTCTCTTCCTTTCTTCTATCTCTCCTCTCTCTTCTCTCTTTCTTCACTTCTCTGCTCTCTCGAGAAAGCATCTCTCTCTTATATCAGTATTCCCTCTTCTCTCTCTTCTCTCCTCCTCTCTTCACTCTCGTCTCGTCTCTCTCGTCTCTTCGCTCTCGTCTCCCTTCTTCTCTCCTCCTCTTCTGTTCTCTCCTCTCTCTCTCGTCTCTCTCCCTCCTCTCTCCGTCTCTCTCTCTCTCCCCTCTCTCTCTCTCTCTCTTCTCTCCCCTCCCTCCCTCATCCTTCCTGCCTCTCCTCTCTCTCCTCCTCCTCCCTGCTCCTCTCTACTTCTCTCTCTGCTTCTCTTCTCTCTCTCTTCTCTCTCTCCTCTCTTCTTTTCCTCCTCCTCTCTTCTCCCTCCGCTCTGCTCCTCCGTCTCTCTCTGCTCTCTCCCTCCTCTCTCGTCCTCTCTCTCTCTTCTTCTCTCTGTCTCTTCCTCTCTCTCTCTCTCCTTTGCTCTGATTACCTCTCTATCCCTTTCTTACTCTCCTCCTCTGCTCTCTCCTCTAGTCTCTCTTCCTCTCTCCCTCTCTCGCTCTCCCTCTCTCTCTCTCTCTTCTCACCAACTCTCCTTCCCTTCTCTCCTTCCGTTCTTTTCTTCTCTCTCTCTCTCTGTCACTCTGCTGCTCTGCTCTCGTCTCCTCTCGCTCTCTCTTCTCTCTTCTTCTTCTCTCTCTTCCTCATTTTGGCTATCTTTCTTCTTTCATATTTGTTCTGTCTCTTTGTTTCTCTCTTGGTTGTCTCTCCTCTCTCTCTTCTCTCTCTCCTCTTCCTTCTCTCCACTTCTCTCTCTCTCCTCCCTCCATCTCTCTTTCTCTCGCACTTCTCTCTCCTCTCCCACTACTACTCCCTCTCTCTCTTTGTTATCTCCCAATCCACTCTCCCCTCTCATCTCCCTCTCCTCTTACTTCTCTCTCACTCTCTCTCCAACACTCCTCTCTCCCCCTCTCCTTTCTCTCCTCTCTCTTCTCTCTCCCCTCTCCTCTCTTCTTCTCTTCCTCTGCTCTTCTCTCTCTCTCGTCTCGTTCTCTTTTGCTGCTCCTCTCTCTCCTTCTCTTCTTCTCTCCTCTTCTCTTCTCCTCTCTCTCTCTGCGTCTCTGTTCTCCTCTCTCTCTCGCTGCGTCTCTCGTCCCACTCCCTCTCTCTCTCTCTTCACTCCCTCTTTCCTCTTCTTCTCCTCTCTCCTCTCTCCTCTCTCCCTCTCCCTCCTCTCTCCTCTCTCCTCTCTCTCCCTCTCTTTTCTCTCAACTCTCCTTCTCTCCCCCTCTCCTTTTCTCTCTTCTCTCTCTCTCGTCTCTTCTCCTCCTCTGTTCTTCCTCTTCGTCTCACTCTCCTTCTTCTCTTCTCTCTGCTCTCTTCTCTTCTCTCTATTTAATGCCCCTTCCTTGTTCTCTCTCTCTCTTCTCCTTGCTCCTCTCTCTCCTTCTCTCACTTTTCCTCCTCTCCTCCCTCTCTCTCTCCTCTCTTCTCTCTCCTCTCTCTCATCTGCTCTCGTCTCTGCTTTTCTTAATTTGGTGCCTGTTCCAAAAGTTAGAAACATTAATAATTATCGATGAAGTAAGAAACCCAAGTCGTTTTACGAAAACACTATTGTCAATGAACCTTCTAAATAATATAATAAATAATAGATTAATAAGGAAAAACGGGGAGTTAATATAATAATAACTATAAATCATATAATAATAATAAAATAATAATATAATAATAATAATAATAATGAAATAGAAAAATAATATAAATAATAATAAATAAAAATAATAATAAGAATAATGTCATATAGTAATAATATTATAATAATAATAATAATAATAATACTAATAATTAATAATATAATAATAATAATAATATAATAAATAATAATTAATAATAATATAATAATAATAATAATAAAATAATAGATATTAATAATATAATAAATAATTATAATTGAATATTAAAAAAGATTAACAAAAGATAAAGTCAATTTCTGATTTATTTTATTATGAAATAATATATAATAATATAATTATAATATAATAATAATAATAATAATTAATAATAAATAAATAGTAGCTGTATAAGCACGATCGGCCAATTTTCCACATTCTAGAAGTTCCTAGATTTTTATCTGGAAAATGCCTGGAAATGTTGGGATATGTTTTTCTTATTTTTCTATAATGTAAGGTAATTATTTTTTTATTATTTTTTCAGGAAATATTTGGTATATAATTTTTTTTTCCTTTGATTTTTTTATTGCAAAGTAGAGCCCTGGGCCGGAGCCGGACGGAGCCTTCGATCGACCTTTTTTTTACCTGCGTTTTTTCGGCGATTTTCAAACGTTTTTTAAGCTTGAAGCGTCAAATTGGGGGGTTTTCGAAGGTCGCTGGGATGTGCGTTTCTGAGGTTTTTCTGGAACCGGTTCAAGACCAAAGTCAATATCGACCATGACTTGGAAATTTTGTAAAAGTCGATGATTTTGAGGTTTGGCGTGTCTATCTATGGTTTTTTTCTCAATCACTGGAACGTTTTCTCGGTGTATGTTTGGAAAGGAAAAATTTTAAGTTTATAAATGCGACTTGACTTTGGAAATTTCGTACAGGTCGTCAGATTTTTTTGACCGTTTTTTGAGGTGTTTAAGTTTATGGGTTTTTCTTAATGGTCGGGGAAGTCGATTCTTGAGATCGTTGGGTCTAATGAAGCGAGGGAATCAGGTTCAAAGGCGCCGAGCATGCCTTAGAACTTTCTCTGAAATTACTTACGTTTTTATCACTTTTTGCATTGGTTTTTAAATTATGGGGTTCCCTAAGGGTGGGTGAGACCGAAGTTTTGAGGGTCAGCGTTTGGCCTATAATTCTGTGGAGTTTAAGGAAGGGCTAGGAAACTAAGTTCTCTTATAACCCATCAACTTTTCTTCAACAGACCACCTCAATTTAGACTTTGGTTCTAGTTGACTTTGTCCTTCGCTTCAAACTGCGCCTCCATATAAGGTGACGGTAAACTCATTGTAGACCGAGGGTTATGTCCCCGTGCTTCACGCCCCAGAGGGTGCACCTTCCCCTAAAAAATTCGATGTTCGTAGAAGGTTTTGGAAAAATTTTGGAGAAACGGATTTCAGAGTCGGATTTCTGGAAAGAATCGGGTTTGGAGTCGAATCAAAGGAGTTGACAACGGCACCGATGCTGGAGCCGGTGGGGTGCCGAAGTAGTAAACATTCGTTTAATAATAAAGTATTATTACTATTCACATACCTGATTCCTGTTCTATCATGTACATATGGTCAATTGCATTGCATCTTGCAAAAAGATAACCCTCTTTCTTTGAATTATTGAAGACTGCCATTAGTATCTTTTTTAAATCTCATTTTTCTTTTATTAATGCTTTATATATATTAAATTTTTTTTTCCTTTTAATTGGGAGTATTTTTTAGAGATTTATGTCCTTTAATTTTTATGTTGTGTTATTTTACATTTATGAAATTTAAAGTTTTAATTTAATTTTTTTAAATTTGTTTTTTTTTTTTTTTTTTTTTTTTTTAATTTTTATTTTTTTAATCTTTTTTTTTCGAAATTATTTTTTTAGTTTAACACCGTTTGACTATGTTTTTAATTTTTTTAATTTTATTGTTCTTATTTTAATTATTACTTATTTAAAGTAATTTTCAAACTTTATTTTTAAAGTAATTCTTAATGTATTTTTATTTTTAAATGTTTTTTTAATTTTTTAAAATTTTTTTTTTTTTTTTTTTTTTTTTTATATATAATTTCTTTATTGTCAATTTTAAATTTTTGTTTTATTTGCTTTTAAACCTTGTTTTTTACTAAAAGAATTCGTCATTCACTTTTTATGTGTTTAAATAAATTTTAAAAAATTTTGCATTTTTACAATACCTTAAAATCAGTAAATCAGTTAAATCAGTACAGAATGCATAAATTCAAATTCAACCTCCACTCCATATTGAATCTAGTTGATCTGATTGAATTCTATTGATCTATTTGATGTCAGTAATTATTTTTGTTATAACAAAGCACAGAAACTTTTTAATTATTCTGTATTGTTTTCTCCTTTAACATTTTGTTTTTTACTAAAAATTTATTCTTTTGCATGTTTAATACTTAAAGAATATGACAATTGTAAGTAACAATTAGTAAATTCAGTAATCAGTAATTCAATCGTCCCCTCCATACCCCATACCCTTTCCATGATCTTATTGATCTATTGATCTATTGATCCTATTGGATCTATTGATTCAAGGTCATATTTTTTACTAAATAAAATAATGTAAGCGTTTTTTATTTTTCTTTTTTTGTTTCTTTAAGCATATCTTTATAGACTCATATAGGATCCTTCTCATGTTAATATCTTAAAAAGAATTTTTGCATTTTACAGCACGCTTAAAGCAGTAAATGGCAGTAAATCAAACCTGCCGCTCCATGACCGTCCTACACCCTTCCATGATCCTATTGGATCCTATGATTCCAAGTCATATTTTGTATAACATTCGGAAGAAATGTTATTTAATTTTTGTTTTATCTATATTTATTTCGTTTTTTTATTCTCTAAAACTTTAATATATCTATAAATCGAATTTGCTTTTTACATATTTTAGTTTATACAAAAATCTATTCTTTTTGATGTTTTATAAACTTAAAAAATTTACATTTTGTTTTAAAATACCCTAAAGCAGTAAATCGTTAATCAAACTCTGCCCTCCATATCCTCATACCCTTTCTGTGATCTATTTGATCTATTGATCTGTTGTTGATCTATTTGATCTATTGATTCAAGTCATATTTTGGTATGAAACAAACAACAAAATCTTTTTGTTATTTTAATTTTTGTTTGTTTTCTTTAAAACTTTTTGTCTTTTTTTAACTAAAAATTAATTATTTAATAAAAATTACTTTGAAAACTTTTTTTGCATATTTACATACTTAATGCAGCAAATAAGTTAATTGGTAAGATCAAACTTTGCCCTCCATACCTCCCTACCCTTCTGTGATCTATTGACCTGTTGATCTATTGATCTATTGAATTTGGTCACATATCGAGTATAACCAATTAACCACAAAACTTTTATTCTTATTTTTGTTTTTGTTCTTTTGTTTTTTCATTTTTTGACTGAAAATTTATTACTGTTTTATGTTTATAACTTAAAAATTTGCATATTTCACATTACCTTAAAGCAGTAAATCAGTCAATTCAGTAAATTCAACTGCGCTCCATACCCCGTACTCTTCCATGAATCTATTGATCCTTATTTGATCTTAATGATCCTATTGATGTTCCAAGTCGATATTTTGTATAACAAGTAAACAAAACTTTTTAATTTATTTTTTGTTTTTGTTTCTTTTAAAACATTTTTGTTTTACTAAAAAAATTATTCTTTTTATGATTTTAGATAAACTTTACAAAAATTTGATATTACATACCTTAAAGCAGTAAATCAGTAAATCAGTAAATCAGACTGCCCTCGAGCCATTACTCGCATTAGCCCTCTCCACCCTACCAGTGATCTATTGATCTAATGATACTCCTTATTGATCCTATTGATTCCAGTCATATTTTGTATATCAAATCACAAGAACTTACTTTTATGTTATTTTTTCTTGTTTTGTTTCGTTTAGCGCAATCTTTTCGTTTTTTTTAATTAATCAGAATTTATTTTTATTTTGTTTTAATTTGCTTAAAAAAATCATTTTTTGTTTTTTACTAAAAATGTTTATATTATTCTTTTTTATGTTTATACACTTAACAATTTTACCATTTTACATCACCTTATAAGAGCAGTAATCGTAAATCAGTAAATTCCAACTGCCCTCATGTGTGCACGTGACCTCATACCCCTTTCTTGATTTTCTATGATCTATTGGTCTTATGTTGGATTCTATTGATCTAAGACGTTTGTTTCAAGTCAGTATTGAATCATGAAAAGAGAACTTTTTATTATTTTGTTTTTGTTTTCTTTTAAACTTTTTCCGTTTTTTTACTAAAATTTATTCCCTTTGATGTCAGATACCTTAAATTTTTTTTTGCATATGTGCAGATTTAATGCAGTACAGATCGGCTGTAAATTCAGTAAGATCAAACTCGCTCCATGCTACCCTCTATCAGTTTTTGTACTTTCTGTGATTTTGATCTATTGATCTATATTGAATTCAAGTCATATTTTTTTTTTTGTTAATAACATAACAAAAACTTTTATTTAATTTTGTTTTTGTTGTTTTCTCTTTAAACTTTTTTTTGTCCGTTTTTTACTAAAAAATTTAAATTTATTCCTTCCTTTATAATGTGTTAAAACCAATAATCAGATTGCTTAAAATAACTCACGCAGGTAAATCAGTAAGTCGGTAAATCACTGCCCTCCATCGCCCGGCCGCCTCCAATCCGCCACCATCCATGATCTATTGATCTATTGATCTATGATTAATTGATATAAATCTTTTATATAAGTTACAACAAAAATTTTATTTATTTTGTATTGTTTCTTTAAACATTTTGTTTTTTTTACTAAAATTTATTCTTTTTCTTTCATGTTTTAAACTTAAAAATAGTAATATATATTCATCTTAAAAACAGAAATCAGTAAATCAGTAATCAAGCGCCACGGCCCTCCAAATGCAACGACCCGCGAAACGAACCCCTCATACCTTTGCTGAAAATCTAAATTGCATCTAGTTATCTAATTGATGTCAGTCAATATTTTGTTTAACATAACACAAATTCTTTTATTTCTTTTCCTTTTGTTTCGTTTCCTTTACGTTTCTAGTGGTACCTCTTGCCTATAGTGTTTATTATTTTTGTTTTCTTTAAATGAACATTATGGTTTTACTATTAAAAATTAAAATTTTTATTTTTTATGTTTTTGTTTTTATTTTTACTATAAAATTTATTCATTTTGTTTTGTTCCTTCTTCTTTAACTTCGTTTTTTTTTTATAACTGAAAATTTAAATTTTTAATGTTAATAACTTAAAAATTTGCATTTTACATCAGGTGAACCCTAGAAGCAGTAAATCAAGTAGAACAGGATAAATCAAACTCAACATTCCACCCTACCCTGACCCATGGCTTCCGTGGATCTATTGTCTACTTGATCTATTGATCTTATTTTCAAGTCCATATTTTTTTAATAACCATGGCACATGGGAAAAACTTTTTTATTTGTTTTGTTTTTTCTTTAAACATGTATGTGTTTTTTACTGTATAAATTTTATTTATTTTGTTTGTTTATAATATTCGATTTATATATTTTTTTTAAGACTAAAAATTTCTTCTGTTTATAATTTAAAAAAGTTTGCATTTTTTTACAATCCTTAGCAGTATCAGATAAAAGATATGGTAAAACAATCGGTAAGGCAGTAAATCAGGTACAGTCAGTTAAGGTTCACTGCC
>JABUQX010008692.1:0-17500 GCA_015478945.1 Trachelipus rathkii
ATCATCTATGTGTTTGCTACATATTATTTACTTGCTCATTGTGCATAAATAATGTAGTTTAATTTTCAGTGTATAAATCTAATATCTAATATTAATAAATTCTATGTAACTTAATTTAGATTTATATTGCATTTTTTATTTATCCGAACCTTAATAGATTTTTATCTTTATACATTTACTGAATGGTTCTAATTGGCGTACTATCAATCTATCAATCATGAGCGAACTTTATACAATATAATTAGTATTATTGTATATTATAATATAAATATTTATATTTTTGAGTGCGGTTGCGAACGGTTGTGTGAATCTCTATGTCTTTTTCAGAATCATAATATATGCATTCTACTTTGTTTTAACATCTCTCCCCTATTCTCATGAAACATTTTTATCATCGTTGACGAATTCGAGCGATGCTCTCATCTTTAATATACCAGACGACGATAGGGTTATCTTCCTGCATGTCCGGGATATTAGTATTCAGGACAAGATAGTATTTATTACCATTGTTTCCAGACCCTTTGTATTGCTATTTTGTTGCACTATTCTATAACTAATAATTGGATAATAACGGTATTTAGAGTTTATTTGAGCCTTATTCGCACCGACTCCATTTGAGCTATGACTTGAGATGATTACCGGTAGTAAGTTGATAGCTAGTATTGCTGCTCCTATAATTTTCGTCCTCGATTAGTTGACTGCAGGAGATTAACGAGCAGTTAGTATTGTGTGGTGTCCTCACCTCAAAGTGTATTTCAGCGTGATAGGCTTATTAACAATATTGAGTTAACGTTAATAAAGTGTTATGCTGATTCTAGTTAGTCTGAAACAGTTGAAGAGTGTGAGGATAAGACGCTTAGGATAGCTGCTATCACCGGAAAGTCTGTCCGGTTATCGTGGATTGTCTATTTATTTTATTTTTTATTGCCAGCGATTGTATTTTCGGTAGTTAGATAACTTACTCTGTATTATGTTCTCCACACTTTGAATAATTTAATATAAATAGTTGTTATATGGATGCTTCATATTAACTGATGATATTTATGATATTCACGAACCACTTCAAGAGGATTCGAAACTAATGTAAATATCACATCATACTTACCGTTTGATTATTCACAAAAGATTGCGCTAAGCTGAGGCAAGAATGGTTAGATACACAGAGCACGCCCATGTCTAACATTACATAGCAGTAGATCCGTAGTGCAGTGACGGACATTCTGACTGTTGACACTAGAATCTGGGTTAAAACTGATATGGATACTGTAGTCTACGGTAAGCTAGCTACGCGACAGAAGACTAAAGTCACGTCGATACGAGAATAATATAGTCGAACAGATGAACTCACGATGAACTCGAGATCCTTCATGGGGATAAGTTTGGATAAAGTAAGGCTTTACATATATGTGGGCCAGAGCCGGTAGTATATTAATACTTAGTCACTAATAGGTATATATATATAGTATATCACGTTACCTATATGTATGTTTATATATTACCGATATGATGATTATAAGTGTAAGAATCATATCACGGTAGCGTATAGTGTATGCTCAGTAATATAGGTAATAAATTTATATAGTATGACACAAGTACGGTATATACTATATAGTACTTCGAATATTATAGTATATAGTACGCTACTATATTATATCTATATATAGTATATATATAGTTAGTGATTTCACTTCAGTTCCTTTACTGTAAAATTTCGTTTGGCTCTACAATAGTTTATTCACCTGAGCATACCTTTGTACTGCGGTATTTAAACTCCCCCTATAAATGCAAACAGGGAACTTTTCTCGTTATCGATCCATCGTTACATGTGGTACCATAAGCTCCTTCTTCTCGTAGCTCACAAAGTGGGTAGGTCTATATATATATATATATATATAATATATATCATATATAATATTATATATTTATTATATATATATATTATATATATATATACTATATATAACCTATATAATACGTGCCTAATTATCTTACTATATTATTATTGTTCAAATATTAATTAAAATTATAATATCATAGCAAGTCTAATAATTGGATTTATTTTTTTTCTTTTTTTTTTTTGAAGTGGGTTTTTAATTGGTCAAATATGTTTTTTGCAGGTCGTAAAAACGTTATAAAACAAAATATGGAATCATTATTCTTGAAAACAAAATATCAGCTCCTCTGCTGTCCTAAGAATGACGCTCTGTCCAGTAAATATTAGCAATTCTTCTAATATAATATCTTAACTTGCATTTGAGTATCATACTCTAGATCTTTAACTTTAATATATATTCTACTGCAACGACATTTTTACTAAATTATTTTTTTTTTTTGAATTATTTATATTTTTTTTTTATAAAATTATTTTAATATTATAATTAGACATTATTTTATTGTTAAAAAAAATTACACACTCTATGCTTTTAAACACGTGGTCATAAATTCTGCAAACTGTCTCTTCTCCTCTCTTCTTCTTCTCTCCTTCGTTCCCGTGCGTCGAATCTCCTCTCTTCCAATCTACCTCCATCCTCACTCTCACTATACACTCCGCGTTAATCCAACCTCATCTCTCTCTCCTATCTTACAATTCTCTTCATTTACTCCCTTTCAATATATGATATAGAACATCTGAAAAAATTTAAGCAGTGGTTACTTGCAGGTCATCAACGAGCACTTTTATAAACTACAATAACTAGAAAAATTGTATTACCAATCATGTTACTTATCTGACTGCATAACTACTCAAAGGCAGAAGCGACGATCGATTTAACTCAATATATAATACGTAATAATCCAAAAGTACGGAAGCAAATTACCAAAGATAACAATTTTGTTAGTCTTTTTACTAATCCTTACTATACACCCCGTTCACGTTAAACAAATATGAGTTCTAACCTTACTAAATTAAACCTATGCCGGGCTGCGTTCGTTATGTAGCTAGCGCTCCAGAAGACCTACCCCACACCTCCCATCTCATTAAGGCAATAATCCATTCATTCTCTATTAGCGTCTATCTAGTTGGGAGAAGGCGAGTTTAACAGAGAAGTGGACATCCCCAGAGCCTACCTAGTAGATAATCTGCGCGATCACTTACAAGATATTCTACATGAGAATAAAACGAAGATCAATCACAGAGAACGCAACAAACTTCAACTAATCACCACGATTTAGAATTGAGGAAATAAGAATGGTACGAAGAGCACACATAAATAAGACCATCTATCAGATCAGAGTTTCAGTTTGATGACGTGAAGAAGAAGAAGAAGAGAAGAGATGAAGAAAAAGAAGAACGAAGAACACACCCCGACACCAGATGTAAAGCAAGAAGACAGAAAAGAAGATAGTAAGATAATAAGAAAAACATTTTCAGTAATAGAAATCATATACCTCTTATATTAAAAACAAAATCAATGCCCCTAATTATCTACCATATACGCTCTCGCCCACCTTACTCTACATGCCACTTTTCGCGTCCATTAACACATGGTAAACTTGTTTTTTTTTTTTTTACTCTCTCATCCCCTTTTGAAAAACATATCAACAAACTGCATTCTTGCTTACTCTTCATAAAAATTTCTAAAAAAGCACCGCGAGAAGAAAACATTGTACATATAAGTAAGAGAGGAGACGAGCAGAGAGAGACGAGAGAGAGAGAGAAGAGAGAGAGAAGAAGATGAGAGAGAGGAGAGAGAGAGAAGAGAGAGGAGAGAGAGAGAGAGAGAGAGCGCAGAGATGAGAGAGGAGAGATGAGTGTGTGTGTAAGTACACAACTCAGATGCTTTAGCGAATATTCTCTCAAGACTTAGTTAGTTGCCATCTTTCCATTCGACAATTCAATTTTAAGAGAGCAAAGAGTTTCTCCCAAGTTATTTTCAAATATAATATACATATAATATATACTATGATTATATTAATTATGCTATATATATCACTTAAGCTAATAATATACACTATTACTACATTTTATAATATACCTCTGCTTCACAGACTTTCCTCTACACTCTAACAGTCATCCGTTCCCTATCTTATTTATATATACCAACATATAATCCTAAAATCTAATACATTCAGTTACACAGTTGTTCAAAAAGCAAGACGTCACTTAACTTATGTACTCTAACATAACTTCATAACCACCTGAATAAGAATGAGTAATGAACACCGACATGTCCTCAGTACACAACGTTGAACACTTAACTCACTTATCAACGTTTCACTTTCAACCCCTCTTTTACAACCTCTGGTCCAAATCTCTTCTACAATACCCTCTTCAGGAAGAATAAAACCTTGAACATCTAAATACACTCTTTTCAGATAGTTCCACCACATAAAAAACACTAATCATAGACAACAGTAATGTACTAACTCGCATATATTGTAGAGACAACTAACATTAAGAAGTACCTCCCATTCACCACTCGACTCTCATCATTCTACTTTGTTAAGCATATCTCTACACTATGCGAATCTTGTCACTAATTATCCTCAGCTTCAAGATGGTAAACCTCCTTAAACGATCAAAAATATTATAAATCTTTCTTCGAATAAACCACTCCCATTATAGCATCAATTGAGTATAACAAGGAGACGATAATTATCAATGACACAGTTATACCGTGTGCATCAACGAATATATTGCTCACGACTATTTAATATTAAACGCTCTATAATAATATAAAGTTTATATACATATACATTTAAGATATAGATGTATATTATAAAAAAAATTTAATTAGTAATCATCAATAACCCTATTACACGTTAACTATCTATATATATATACTATTCCAATACTGAATTAAATATGCCTAAAACACCGATCTAACATAATTACATATTATTCTATAACATATAACAATATAAATAATGCAATGTATTAAATGTAATGAAATAGTATCATATGTAAAGTGTAATCATAGTTTTATACTATGATCCTAAATGCGTAAATCATTAAATCAGTAATCAAATTAACCATATATACTATACGTCATATTATATATATTCTCCGAAAAGTATCTAGTATATGATTTACCACTTCTTGCTAACACCTACACTGATATGATGTTATTGCAGAATATGTATTCTCCAAATTTCTTCGCTCTTAATTCTTATTAATTGCTCCTCTGTTTTATAATGAAACCATAAAAATATCTCTGCCATTATAATCTATCGTTATCCAGTGATCTATTGCATTTGTTCTCCTATTGAACTGTACCTATATGTTGTCTTGGCAACATGTTGTTGCGAGTACATAGCATTCTTCGGACTAAACGACAATCAAACTATGCAGGTATAAAAATAAGATAGTTCTCTTTATATAACTATGTAGTACCACGAATTATATTTGCATAACCGTTAACAATGTTTTGACATTAATTTTGGGCTAGATTAAGACATATGCATAAATAACACTGAACTTGGAAGAATGATAGATTAGTACAATGACAAACCTAAAAACTTAAGCACCGAATAACTATCACTAACATTATAAAAATCTCTTTTGAACATTGAACAATAATTATCTGTCATTATATTCTTATTCTACAAGAAAAGCTAAATCAGAGAGAAAACAAAGAATAGTATCTTTGAATTAAACCAATGTTTTTAAACCTGTTGTTTAAGCTTCTAAGTAGACATGCACATTCAAGTCCTATAAGATAAAGAGTTCTGAAATCAATTTGTAGATTTAATGACATTTACCATGCTGGAATCAATGGGTATCAGTGAGGTCGAAATAATTTCATTGACTTTAGAGAAAGTGGATGTTAGGAGTGGAATAGTCGAGTCGAAAAACATCTTCTTTGTTTACATGCGTGATTGGATTGCATAGTCTTGCGCCTTCTGCCTCTCTTAATTTAGGGTTTCACAAGAAATGGTATGACGTAGTCGGGAAGAACTCGGAGTCGACATGTCCAAAAAAAATTTTTGACATTATTTACAGGAGTCGGAGTCGGAGTACTGAGGAGTATGTAGTCGTAAATTCGATTTAACTTTACGAATACCACAAAATCACTCAATCACCATACAGAACCTTAAAGAGAACTACAGCTATCTATTGAATCCCCATACAAAAATAATATGTACACAAAAATCGATAACACAACAATTTATCCAAACAATAGAATAATACACACAAATAATAAATAACAAAATAACAATATATTATACACAAATTAATAAAAAATTAAGATATAACAATTTGAAAATAATAATATATATAATCAGTATAATGAAATTAATAGAATTACAATAAGTTATAAATAGACAAAGATCAATAAATATAAAACTAATAAAACAACAAACTATTCATAACCCTCCCTATAGCCACCCATGATATTATTTTGACTATTAGGATATCTTACTATCAAGTTCATTATTCGAATATACTATTGGAATTAAAACACATTTAAATTAATTTACATTATAAATATACTGACTAAACAATACAGTATATAGGTTTTGTGCCTATAATCAAATACTATAATATATAATACTATCATATATATACTATATATAACTAAATATATAACGTACATTATATTCAACAATACTAATATATATAATAATTATATATATATTATATATATATATATATATATATTCATATATATATATATAACGCTGTATATATTATAAGACTAATCAGTATAATTATCTATACTATGACTAATTATCAGTAGTTATATAATATTATACATACTAATACGTATATATACAAATAAGTGAGATAATATAGTTTTTTTTTGGGAAATGGTTTATAAAATACTTTGGGCCACCCCATTAACTGCAGTTCAGATTTGTTATAAGTATACTAACTCCTTTGAGTTGTAATTACTTCATTATTCCGCGAGGAAAATTGAGATCCG
The DNA here is from genome assembly GCA_015478945.1 of Trachelipus rathkii. Taxonomy (NCBI): domain Eukaryota; kingdom Metazoa; phylum Arthropoda; class Malacostraca; order Isopoda; family Trachelipodidae; genus Trachelipus; species Trachelipus rathkii. Next base: position 6,867 of record JABUQX010008692.1, read on the forward strand.
AAGGTGCGGTACTACTCCATGGAACAGACTACACAACAACTATTATATAATAAAAAATAAATAAATAAAATAACAAAATATTAATAAATATTAATATTAATATTAAAAATGATATAAAATAAAAAAAATAAATAAAAAAATAAAATAATACAAAAATATATATAATTAATATATAATAATATAAAATAATTAATATAATTGAAATGTAAATATGATAGGCCATGATAGCATTAATGTAGTTTAATGAGCTTACGGATTTCTGACTGGTCAAAAAGTTGGCCTTTTCTGGCATGATTGCGGCGTTTGGGTTCGGACACCAGCACACGACACTAAGGTCGCTAATAGAATAAAGAAGCTTACTTGAGCCGAATTCTGGGGTTGAAGATTCGATTCAAGTCGGCGTTTCAGGCTTAATTTTAAATGTAGTTCCAAGAGGTTTGTATTTTGTATTGCTATTACAAATTGCTAGTGCTGAGTCGCGGTTGTTAATATTGACTTTATGTGAATCATAATTTAGGGCAAACAGATCATATACCACATAAGTAATTGGATTCAGCTTACCGAGATCCCTAGTAGGTGGGTCTCTGACTTAAACAAGATTGGGGCGGGGCTTTGGTAAAACGCTGGTTAAAGCTCAGGAATGAGATTTTGAATGTTGATGAGAGGGGGTGCAGGCGGGGAGAATAGCCGGGGAGAAAACTGGGGTATCTGTTTGTGACTATTGACGGTAGGAGGTGAAGAACGTATCAAGGCGGAGCCAATGCATATTATTGGCTTACTTGATCGTAAGTTATGCACAAATCTTATTACATTGATTTATGGGGTTTATGATAGGGTCTCGTTGAAAATTCAAATTAGAGGTGAAGGAGGTGCTGCGTTATTTATTGCTTGTGTCGGTGAGTTGAGATGTCAACAAAAATGAACAGCGTGACAATACAATTTAAAAAGGATGAGAGGGCAAATAGAAAGGTACCGTTGATGCTAAGCGCCACAAGTTAAGGCGAGACGGAGGAACCGGGATATATAATTCGCTGGGGATAACTGTGGGATTCACTTACAATCGAGTTATTGTTAGTATACTATATATATGATAGTAGGTATAAATGATATAGGGAGAATAATGATGCCAGGTAGAGGGGAAGTACTGTGTGCTGACTTAGTAATTCGTGGAGGTAATATATATATTATAGAGGAACTTATTGTGGAGATTGGTGCAGATGATATATATAACGCTGGAGGAAAGGAGCGGCCACATAAGTGTCAGTTGTAGGGTAGGGTATAGGGTAAAGACTATATCTATATATATATAGTATGTAGAGGATAGTCTACGGCTAAACCGGCTGTAGGGCTATGCGATAAGTATAGTATATATCCACCTCCACGCGCATACGGGCTGATATACTAACGCGCTTTAAATGATTACTTGTCGACGTTAATGAGTAATGAAGATCATCCAACAGTATGTACTCACCTAACATTCCAGTGTGAATTTGCTGGTAAACAAGTCACTGATAGTAGAGAGTGTATGGAAATGATAGCTTCTAGAAGTTAAAAAATGCTTGTTTAGACAGACTATAAAAATCAATTTAACCCGGCGACCTGGTAGCGGGTGGTACAATGCGAAAGCTACGCAAAGATCGCTTTCGGGACACCCTAAATGATTATAGGTAAACACTTCTCTTATTAATATTAGTATGTATTGAGGTTCTGAATGCTAATTGTAACCATGTAAGAGAACCCTACACATCTATAACAATTATACACATCATTATCTTAATTATATAATTATATATATCATAGAAAAAGTACATATATATCTTAGATATATGAATAGATATTCATTATAGCACGCTTAAGAGATATATAATACGGCTATATAAATATACCGCTACTAATAATACTATAATAATAGCCCCTATAAACATACTATATAGGTTAATTACCATATCTGTAGGTATATGACACTAGTAGCTTAATATAAACGGATAGAGAACTTATCTAAAGAAGTGTAATTTTTTAACTCTTCGATGATAATGAAAGAATTTAATTATAATAAAAGTTATAAAGATTAAGAGAGATATAGATATAAGGAGATATGATAGTAATATAGAGATTATAGTCTTTGGCTAAGGAATTAAAAGGTAGGATTTGAAATAAAAAAGTGAGATGTAAGTAGAGCTCAAGAAACATAAGAGTACTGATAATAATAAAGAACGAAGAAGGGTAATAACCTGTCGGGATAGTGAAATAGTGAGATTCGTGCGAAACAAGGCAAACGTGAGCGTAAATGGAATGCCAGAAGGTTAGTGGGTCGAACTACATATGACCATAAGAAAAAATGAAGATAAGTTTTTTTTAAAAAAAAAAATTAAAAGAGCAATATATAATAAAATATATATATATAATCTATCAAGTATCCTCACATAACAAAATATAACAGAAGACTGCTTCAATAAACTCATAAAATAGTAAGCATAGCAACTACTCGTAAAAATTATAATATATATAATACTAATAATAGTAAATAAATACGTAATTATATAATATTAAATTGAGAAAGAATTATAAGAATAAAATTTAACTAAAACAGAAGACATTAGAACTATAACGATGAATCTAAATTAAAATAGGAGAATAATAATTCAAAACAAAGAAACACAAAAAAAACAAAATAGGTATAAAAGTTAATACACACAAAAAAAATATAAAGCAAAACTGACTGTCTAATGATCATATAGTAACTATACTGACAATCACTAAATAACATTGATCGTCCACAAATATAATTATAACAAAAAACAAAAATTTAATAATATATAAACAGTCTGTGTAGGTATATCATTTAATACTATTTATAATATAAAGCTTTAAATGTAAATTATTATAACTAACAAACTTAAATTATTATAAGTAAGTAAAAAATATAATTTAATAAATATATAAGAAAATATAATTATAAATATAATATAATACATATATAAAGATACGCAAAGGGAAGGAGCTCTGGCTTTGCATTCTCCTTCAATTCTCAGATAAAGATATGGAAACAAAAGATCAGTGACACTAGAAAAAAAAAAAAAAAAAAAAAATAAATAAATAAATAAAAATGAGAATTATAGAATGTATATATAATAGAGTATATACACCTATAGCGTATATACTATCCAGGAGGAAAGCACATCATAAACAAAATATTTGCAGCTATATTGGAATGGTGGGAACATGTCGAAGGATGAATAGGTAGTTAAATGAGTATATATATATAATAATGTGTAAATGACTAGATACCTTTTGAATGAGTGTATTTTAGCATATTTCTTATCTGAGGCCTTTATTGAATTAAAAAAAGCAAGAAAAAAAAAACCTTAACTACAGAGCATCTTGAAACCTGTATTGTGAACTTGTAGCTTGAATACGGCTGAATGCGAAACTAGAAATGTGTACCTTACTAAAGTCCTGAAGTTAAGGATAATGAATCACTTTAGATGTTGACAGCCTTTTCAAGCATCATCGTTAATTAATAGTAAATCTTGAAGCGTATAACTGTTCTAGTTTTTTTTCTTTTGTTATTACGTCACCATTCGCAGACATAGCCCAATTCAAGCAGTATAGCAGGTTCTGGAAACGGGGGACTCATGGATCGGGCAAGGTCATTCAACTCAAACTTCACCTGAATTGTTAATGATAGATTGCAATTAAAATTAAATTAGAAATACAATTACAATTATTTTAAATTTATTATAATTAAACAAAATATGTATTAAAGACATAGTTAAGGTCATAATATTTCTTATCAATAATAATTATAAATAATCATAATAAGAAAAATGTCTTAAAATTAAAAAAAAAAAATACTAATTTAAAAATAGAAAATATAATAATAAAATAAATCAATATAAATCCATAATAATAATATAATAATAATAATAATGAATAATAATATAATAAAATATATATTCTATTAATTAAACTTAATTTAATATTAATTTAACATTTAATATTTTAAATATTTAACAATTCAATTTAACCTACAGCTTTTTTAATTAAAAAATTAATATTTAATATTTATAAAATAATCAAATTGTTTACTATAATATTACTTATAATAATTTAATATTAATATATATCATATAACAGGATAAATATAAATATATAATATTAGATATTAATATTATATGATGATCATTAATATTAATATTAATATTAATATTACCTGCATAATGACTGGTATTAATTTAATTTATCAATATATATTGATAAATAATTAATTTTATTATAGTATTATTAATTTATTGTACCCTCTTATATAAATATATATTATTATCATTATTATATTCATTTTATCTTATTCTAACTTATTGATTATTATTATTATTCATGAGTATTATTTATTATTCATTATTATACATAGTTGATTAATTGAATTATTTTACTTAATTTATATATTCTATTATATATATTATTATTATTATATTTCTATTATTATTATTATTATTATTATTATTATTATTATTAATTATTTATTATTATTATTATTTTATTATTATCTTATGGTATATTATTGATTATTTATTGATTATTAATTATTTATTATTATTAAATAATATTATTATATTATATTATTATTATCTATTATTTTATTATTATATTTATTAATTTATTATTAATTTTATTATATTATGAATTATTATATTATTCTATTATTATTATTAATATTATTATTATCTATCCATTTTTTGAAGTCTGATGCTTGATAAGGTATACTATCATTGGCCGATCATAAACCCGATTATATCGGTTACGCTGTAAGTAATGTATCGAGTATGGGACGCTTGATTAGGTGGTAGTCGCAGGTTATGCGCAGCTATTCGTTATCTAAGATAATCATTAATCTAATCTCAATGGATCAAATTTAATGCGTACTTTACAGGAACAAAATATAAAAGAGGTTCAATAGGTTTAAGTATGAAAAAATTGACTTTGTATAAGCATCACAATAAAAGCAATTACATACCTAGCTTATTCTGAATATTAAAAACTGATATATATATCATATCAATAAAGATATTCATATTTTCATTTACATATATATAATTAATATATAATATTAAATTATTTAATTTATAATTAATATTATATTAGATATTATTGATTTAATATTAATATTAATATTAATATAATATTAATATTATGTTAAAGAATAATCTTATTTTCATATATATAAACGCGAGAATAAAGAGACTTAAATAATTGAATTTAATATTAATAAAAATAAATAATTATTAATAATTAATAAATTATTTGATATTAATTTAATTTAATTATTAAAATTGGACTGAGGTTAGTCTAGGTGCTCAAGGCCTCTAATTTTATATATATTTTTTTATTTTTATTTTTACTTTTTATTATTATTTTTATACTATTTCACAACTTAAATTGATCATAATTATTTATTTATAATTTATATTTATTATATTATTATATTATTATTATTTTATTATTTTCATATTATTAAACGCGAGAATAAAGATAATAATAATAATATAATAATTAATAATAATAATGAATAATAATAATAATATAATAATATATAATATAATAAAATAATAATTATTATAATAATACATAATAATAATAATTATATAAAATAATATAATAATATAATATAATAATAAAATATAATAATAATAATAGTATAATAATAAATAATAATAATATAATAATATATTAATATATAATAATTAATAATTATTAATAATTAATAATATTAATAAATAATATAATTTAATAATTTAATAATATTAAATAAATATTATAAATATTGAATAACTAATCTTCTAATAATAATATAGTAATTATTATTATTATTTTATTTTTATAATATTGGAATTTTAATAGCTAATAAGTAAATTAATAATAATAATATAATATAATAAATATAATATTAATATAATACCAATAATAATAAATAATAATATAATAATAATACCAATAAATACAATAACATAAATAATAAATAATGATATATTAATATTAATATTATTGTTATGGTTATGGTTATGTTAATAACTATTAATTAATCTATAATTAACTATTATAATTAACTATAATTAATTAAATAATAATTAAAATATATAAGAATAATAATAATAATATAATATTAATATAATAATAATATATAATATAATATTAAAATAATAAATAATAATAATATAACAACTAATAATAACAATTTTAATATATAATAATATATATTAAAATATAATAATAAATAATAATAAACCGATAATTAATAAATTTAACTATAATATATATAATAATAATAAAATAATGATAATGAATTGATATAATGAAAGGTACATTCAAATATATATAATAGATAATAAATTAATAATAATATATAATAAAGAATATTATATAATATATATTAATAGGTTAATATAATAATCCTAACTAATAGATATTAATATAATGGATAAGGTAATATGATAATATAATATAATATTACATAGTAATATTAACATAGGTTAATAATTAATAATACTAGTTAATATAATAATATAAATAATTAATAATATTATTAATAATGTAATATAATATAAATATAATAATGAATATCATTCATTCAATATTTTATTCAGAGAGAGATTTGATTTTAAATATTTAGTAACATAGATGCACAAACAGTTTTACGTTATTTAATTCAATATCTATGCAATATTAATAATACGATATTAATAATAAAAATAATAATATGATACGGAAAAGAAGAAACAAATGAAGTGGAAGAAAAAAAAGCGAAAATGAAGAAAAACTCAAAAAGTTTAAGAGTAATTAATTAATAAATATAAATAATAATATAATTAATAAATAATAATATAATATAATAATATATAATATAGTATAATAATAATATAATAATATATAATAATTACAAAATAATGTTACAAATAATTGTAATAATTATAATAAAAATAATAATAATGATGATCGAATGGTAATAACTAATAACAATATTAGTTATATCAAAAATAATAATAATAATAATAATAATTAACATTTATTTAATATTAACATTTTGTATTATAATAATATAATATGTAATAAATAATATAATAATATATAATAATATAATAATAATATAATAATTATATAATATATATAATAATAAATTATTTAATATTATATTAATAATATAATAATAATATATTAATAATAATAATAATAATAATAATAATATATAATAAAATAATATAATATAATAATATATAATATTATAGTCAATAGAAAAAATAATATAATAATATGAAATAATAATTTATAATATAATAAATTATAAAATATAATAAATATATATAATAATATATAATAATATATCTTTAATAGGATAAAAAACTGAATAATATTTAATAAGTTGATATTTCCTTCATTGCTTCTAATTTAGTCAGTGAATATAATTATAATAATATTAATTAATTTTATTATTTTATTATTAATTAATATTGTTATTTATATTTTATTTTATATTTTATTATTATACATTATTAATTATTTTTTATATATTATTTTATTATTATTATATTATACTATTATATTCATAATTTATTTATTAATAATTATAATTGTAATTATAATTATATTATTATTATTATTATTATTGATTATTATTAAATTATTATTATATTTGAATTATTATTTTATTATTAATATTATTATATTAATTATATTTATTTATTTTTATAATTATTATAATTTTATTATTATTATAAATTATTAAATTATTAAATATTATAATTATTATAATTTATTATAATATTTAAATTATAAAATTAATTATAATTATTATGATCATTTTATAATTATTAAAATCGACTAATTTCATAATTAATTTAATTATATAAATTAATTATTATAATTAATTATAATTATATAATTATTATAATTATTTAATTATTCATAATTATTATATTATTATAATTATTATAATTATTATTATAACAACAACGATAACAAACAGGAATATAATAAATATAATAATAATAATAAGTCTATAATAATAATAATAATAATATAATAATCATTTATAATAAAAATCATATAAAATAAATAATTAATATTAATAATATATATATAATAATAATAATAATTAAATAATAATAATAATTATAATAGTAATAAATAATTATTTTTATTTCTGTCAGCGATATTACATATTACATTTCATAAAAAATAATAATTTAATATGAAAATAGATTGAAAAGATAATAATAATAATAATAATAATAATAATAATAATAATAATAATAATAATAATAATAATAATAATAATAATAATAATAATAATAAATCATTATTAACATTATCATTGTAATTAGAAAAACTATAACGATAACATTAATAATAATAATAGCGGTAGAAAACTATTAGCGTCAGTTGTAAAAATTAGATCCAAGGAAGGTAGGAATTTGCGAGTTAGTATTTTGACAATAATAATTCTTTGATATTTATACGAAAAGACCCGAGGGTGGGTAACTCCTGAATATTTCAAGGGAGATTATTCCACACATCATGCCCTTATATGAGATGGCCCTTCGAGATTCTGTTAGGGTGAATTTTGCTTTGTCTACAATAAGGGACTTTGTGCTACGGAGACTGTTTTTCCTTGCAGTTTTATTCTGTATAGTTAGTCAAAAGCTCATTTACAATTCATTTAAAGATGTTACTTTTTACTGTAATAATAATAACACGGGAAGACAGAAATTTTGTTAAATGGATATCAGAACTGTTTTTATGTATTTCGGTACGCTGAAAAGGAATATAAAATTTGCACAAGGGGCTTAGTTTTTTTTGCATTTTTACATATTTTAAAGTTTGATATTAATCACGAGTGTAAATGTCTAGTTTTGTTACTCTACTTTTGCGATCTTTATGAAAAAAGGCGATCGCAGCTATAGCTTATAATAAGTAGAACCAAATAGAAAATAACCAACATGATACATGTTTAGTACTTGATAAAATAATGGTCGACGTTTTTCATGAGTCAATTTGCTTCATTTTGTTTTGGGACGTTGATGTGAAGTGTGTGATTTAATATATTGTTGTATTTATATATATATATTCTATAATATATATTATATATATAATATATTATATATATTATATATATATATTAATATATAATATATATATATATAATTAATATATATATATTTAATATATACGTTATATATATATATATATATATATATATTATATATATATATATATTTTTATATATATATATATATATATATATAATTATAATATTATATGATATATAAATATATGTCTATATTTTAATATATATATATAAATATATATTATTTATTATATAATATATATATAATATATATATATATATATATATATATATATATTATATATATTATTTATATATATATATTTATTACGTAATATTTATATATATATTTATATATAATTAATATATATATTATAATATAGTATATTATTTTATAATTATATTTATATATATATATATATTATATATACGGTATCTTATATATAATATATATTAATATGTATATAATATATTATTATATTATTATATATTTATTATATATATATTATATTTATATATATTATATATATATATATATAATATATATATTCAATATTAACTTTATATATTATATATATATATAATATATTATATTATATTATATATATATTTTATATAATATATATATATATTATATTTAATTATATATTATATTCAATTGTTTAATTTCTTCAATTCAGATCCTTTAATTAAATGCCGAAATTGAAAAAATGATCAACATTTTGTTATTTGTGGGGGTAACGTTGAAGTTCAATGGGAATTTCTTCTTAATAAAAAAGCATATAAACTTTTTATTTTGAAATTAACTTGTGTAGATATTTGGCTCATATGTTGCGTGGTCTTGTGTAATACTTAGTGTGGGCCTTGGAGTCAGAATATGCATTTGCAATTCAGTGGTATAGAGGAACGAGGAATGCAATGGACTGTATTATTTTTGCATTACAAATTGTGGATAACAATCAAGAAAGAAACCATTAAATATCAAACTCATTCGCTGATTAGGCTGTTCCTCACGAAGAGCTTCTATTCCTTGCACAGATATTTTACTGAAGTGGATCTCCTTTCAGAAACTCGTGAAGAGATTTACAATTGTAAGAAATGAGACTTTGAGATTGATTATATGAATGTCAGCAGAACTATAGAATTTCAGCATGAACTCATGATTGGTCTTGCCGTCTATATTGTCAAGAATAAGGAGGAGACTATTGGCATTAGATTTAAGGGTTGGAAACTCTTGAGAAGGGACTCAATTTTCTTATTGGCAGCGAAGAAGATTCAGAGCTTTTCTCGGTAGACGGGGCAATTTGTGTTTACTGATGTTGATTATTAATGAGAGATTGGAGCTTGTCATGATCATAGATGAGTTGTTTATAGATTTTCTAACTCAGTTTTAAAAGCAGTGTTCTTCATAATGGAATGTGACTTCGATCTATTGGCTATGGAGCCATATGAAGAGATAGCGACAACATAGAAAATTTTTGTTATAGAAAATACGATCGATGCATTCTTGAATATA
>JABUQX010008692.1:35000-37500 GCA_015478945.1 Trachelipus rathkii
ACACGGTTTTTTAACCTGCTGTCAAATCAAAGACAGATGTCCCTCATGTAAAAAGTTACAAGAGTTGCAATGTTTATGGTGTTCCCATATTGTCATTCAAGTAGTCCATTATTTTGACCCATATTTCAGGACCAACTATGGGTCGTACAAAAAACAGTAGTCATCAGATATGTTGGCCCTCTTCAGTAAGACGTGGTCTTTTAAACTGTATTCAAATCAAAGAGTGTTGCCCATCATGTAAAAAGTTATAACAGTTGTAATGTTTATGGTATATTTAAATTGTCATTCAAGCATTCTATTATTTTGACCCATATTTCAGGACTTACTATGGGCCCTAAAAACGAAATATATACAGACATATTGACCCTCTTTAGTAGGACACGATCTTTCAAACTGTAGTCAAATTAAATAATTTAGCCCTCATGTAAAAAATTACAAGATTTGCAAAGTTTATGGTATGTCCAAATTGTCATTCAAGCATTCCATTATTTAATTCATATTTCAGAACATAATATGGGTGCTACAAAAAAAACAGGAGGTATCCAGATATTTTGCCTTTCTTCAATAGAACACTCTCTTTAAACCTGTAGGCAAATCAAAGACTTATGTCCCTCGTGTAAAAAGTTACAATATTTGCAATGTTTATGGTATATTATGATTTTCATTTAAACGTGAAATTTAGTAAATGAATTTTAGTTTTTTCTAGTTTAGAGTTTTTTAATCTTCTAGTGGGCAGTATAACACTTTTTTTTGAGGGTTCAATATTTTTTAATTAGATTTCGCTTCCAGGTTTTACCTTCTCATAGGTTTTTTCTCTTTGCTAACTTTTGTTTACGACTCTGAGAAAATTCTCGAGATAAATCAATCAGGAACGTTTTCTTTCAATATTTCTCCCCAACCCCCCATATATCTCTCACTCGTTTTCAGGTTGTAAATGGAAGATATCTTGACAGCACTATTGAATTTTTACTCCCGTTCTTTTCCTGTCAAAATGTTCTTTAGAAGTTATTTGAATAAAAGTTTATTCATACTTAAGTTTTTCCTTTTGATCATTTAAGCTATTATTTTTTTCTCACGGGTTAATTTTGGAATATTTTAACATATAATCTTTAAATGTTTACTGTTAATTTATTCACATTAAAACCCTTACGGAAAAGACTGCATTAGTCTTTTTAGTAATTTTTGTCTACATTTTTTCCGTTTCATACGTTTCTGATATTATCGCTCATGGCATATTTGTAGAGACTGTATTGTGACTTTTTTCTGAAAAAATTTTCTAAGTTCAAAAAAATTTCTAAGTTCAGAAAACTTAAGCTAAGTTTAGTTTTTTAAGAAAATTATTTAGTGGCAAGCTTCTGGCATTATTCCAGAAAAACTTTTCTAAACTTAGAAATTTTTTTGAACTTAGAAAATTTTTTTAGAAAAAAATCACAGTACAGTATCTACAAGTATGCCATCGCTCATAACCATATAAATTCGCTCCGTTGTAAGCGTATCATATTTTATTTTTCGCATTTTATTTGTATATATAAAAGAATAGGATTCTCTTTTCAATCAATGTCTAACTCGAAAACACACACGCACATACACACACACGCGTGCATTTTTTTTATAGTTTTCATATTGAATAAAAATTAAGCATCGTTTTTACCTTTTAATTTTTTATTGTTTACTTAATGAAAATCTGAGAAACCGTTTACATTTTCTTCTTATGTTATTAAAGTTTTTTTTTTAGTGATGGTTTCTATCGTATCGTATTGAGAGAGAGAGAGAGAGAGAGAGAGAGAGAGAGAGAGAGAGAGAGAGAGAGAGAGAGAGAGTGAGAGTGAGAGTGAGAGTGAGAGTGAGAGTGAGAGTGAGAGTGAGAGTGTGAGTGTGAGTGTGAGTGTGAGTGTGAGAGATGTTTGTGCTACTTCTTTCTTCAAGATCTTTGTCAAAACGCATATTTCTGCACAATCTTATTCTTCCTTTGTTCAACTTTCTTACCTCAAACTTAACTGGTAGGCTCATTCTAACATGTTCCCTTATGGGAATGTCAGGAACACTTCCTTCTTTTATATTTCCAAATTCAAAAGTCTTGTATTTATTTATGTGGGCCTTTAATTCGACATCTATTGATTTATGTATGCCTTTGACATATATATATATATATATATATATATATATATATATATATATATATATATATATATAAATATATATATATATATATATATATATATATATATATATATTTTAAATATATATATATATATATATATATATATATATATATATATATATATATATATATATATATGTATATATATATATATATATATATATAACAATAACTATATATAATATAACATATATAATAATAATATGTATGTATAATCTGTAATAATATATATGTAATAATATGTATAATATATATATATATATAATAATAATAATAATAATATATGTAATAATATATATATAATATATAAAAATATAAAAATATAATATAATAATAAAA
>JABUQX010008692.1:42500-45000 GCA_015478945.1 Trachelipus rathkii
GTTGAAAAATTTCGCTGTTCTGTAGCTGACGTTTTGTGCAACTTTTTTAATCAACAGAATGGAACGTTAATAAAATACGTATTATTTCGTAAATTTATTCGATTTGTTTCGCATCTTGCTTGGTTGCTACAAAAACTAACTAAGAAGAAGTCGTAGGCGTTATTATGGATGAGTTTTTGTGATAGAATAAGAAAAAAAGGTTTTTAAACCAATATTTTTAGTTTTTTAAACAAGGGTTGTGTAATGCTGTAATAGTCCTTCGTAGCGCTAATAAGGCAAATGAAACGCTTTTGATTTTCATTATTGATTTACTTGCGATTCCATAGATAGGAAGACGTATAGTAAATTCTGGTTTATAAGTGTATAGTATATCTTTTTAAGAATGAAAAGAGGATTGAAATATTTATTTTAGTATTACGTATAAATATATGGTCAATCTGTTAATATATGGTGTTAGCATATTGTTTAAACGTTAGAATTAATTGTTTAATACGTCTAGAATATTTTCAAAACATTAGATTAATTACACTACTCAACAAAAAATTAATTTTTCTATGTCATAATGACACATTTAAGAGTGTGAGATTATCTTATTACATTTCGAGATTCATACTGTATTACGGAAAATGATGTTAAAAACTTTGTAACACCTATGAATTTTGTATGGCAACGGAAAGTTTATGTGATACCGGCAAATATAAGCAAAAAAAAAAACTCATTTTAATTTTAATACAAGGAAATATTAAAAATGCTGTTAGAGAAAGTAATATATTATACTCATATATCATATATAAATAGGAGCGGTATCATACATACTCAATAATTAATGTGTGTATAATAGGTATATCATATTATATATAGTATAATATATATAATATATATTATATTTATATATATATATATTATATATATAATTTCCTTATATAACTATCTCTAGAATGGGGGTCAGGTGCGTAGCATACAGCGGAACAGAAAAGTAGTAGTGAGAAATCGTCGCAATCAGAAAAATCCACCCGAGTCTTCACGAGACGCCCCAAATAAAGGACCGCACTCAACATAGTAACACTCACTTTGGGTTAATTTCTCGTCATATGTGGGGTTAATCCCTGGTCAAAACATATAACCCATACCCCCTCACAAGACCCACTATTCACTAATGTTATGCACTTTTCTTCTTGCCTCTGCCAAACTCTCATTCTTATCCTTCAGGCATTCCATTATTGACTCAATCCACTTTTCCTTCGGTCTCCCAGCCGGTCGATTTCCAACACACTCACCACTATACATCCGCTTAACCAACCAACTATCAACCATCCTTTCCAGATGGCCAAACCATCTCGATGTACTGGTCACTCGTTTATTTCTCTCCATTTACTCCCTGTCTTTTACACCACGATCGAAAAAACTTCCTAATGTGTTCATTCTTCATTTTAAATTATTCGTTTTATACTTAACTAACAAAACCGTACGATGTCGCCTAAAATAGAACACTTTGTACGCGCAATTATAGATCTAATGCCTAATGTGGTTAATTCCGGATCATAGAATCACTACAATACATTAACACAGATAAAACATACTCTTATGCTAAACCCTAGCGCAATCAAGACTAAGTCCCCTCACATTCAAAAAGAGATTTTATATTTGCACCAGCCACCTTACTACCATTCATTAAAATTTTCCTACTAACATAGTACACTCTGCATCATCCTTTCCCATTTCATCCAACATATATCCGATAAATAATTTAAAAATACGTCGTGGATATTTTAGATATTCCAAATTGCTCACACATTTGACATGACTTCACACCGCTGGAATATCATCACCTATCGACTCACTACAATAGAGCCTCTAATTACTTAATTATATATTTACTTTACAAAGCTTCCTTCGCTTGAACAAACTACCTTGTCACCAGTATATACTATATAATCAAATACCCATATATATATATTATAGTGTTGAGGTTAGTAATTATATAATATTTTTGATAATGTTTATTAATATATAAAACACTATGTATATATATATAATATATTATTATATATATATTATTATTAATATAAATATATATAGTATATATATATAATATATATATTATAATATATATAATATATTATATATATTTTATAAAAGGTTAGGGATGTGCAAATTTTTGATATTTTCGGCTTCGGCATTTTTGCCGAGCCGCACAGCCGCAAAGCCGAAGCCATAAAGTGAGCATTTTTTTTTGTACACTAGCGCATGGCTCGGCAAATTAATCAAAAAATCTGTGAATGTTTGTAAGAATTAAGAGACCAATATTTTTTTATAACTTATAAATAAGACTTAAACGTATGTAAATAAGCTAGGCTCTATAATTGTTATTTTCTTGATATGTCTTAATTATATCCTTAGATTATTTATAATAACCAAATAGGTTGCTGTTCCAGATTTAATATAAATATAAGCAAAATTTAAAAGTTATATATGCCTTAAAACTTACGAATCCTATATG
>JABUQX010008692.1:50000-66211 GCA_015478945.1 Trachelipus rathkii
TATTATTATTATTATTATTAATTATTATTATTATTATTATTATTATTATTATTATTATTAATTATTTATTATTTTATTATTATTATTAATTATTATTATTTTATTATTATTATTTATTATTATTAATTATTATTATTATATTAATTATTATTATTATTATTATTAATTAATTATTAATTATTATTATTATTATTCATTATTAATTTTATTATTATTAATTATTATTAATATTATTATTATTTATTATTTATTATTATTATTATCATTATTATTATTATTATTAGCTCAGTAAGACTCTAGTAGATCAAGGTTGTTGAGAATTAGTAAGTTTTCTATGAGGGCAGCATATTGCAACGAAACAAATGGAGCTCATTTTGACCACACTATCCGAACCTTTCTGCTTTTTTGACCTTGAACTGACCGGGACCTTATCTGTCAAAACCCTATGTCCGTTCTAAGACCGTCTGGAGAACATTCCCAAGTGCTTTGAACCTTTTTTTCCCTCGAGCCTTTCCTCTCTCGATACAGTGTTACCCCAGTTTTTTCGCCACACCTTCCTCTATGTATCTTACCATGGAGTCTTTTTGGCTCACGGTATTTTTTGCACCCTAATTTTTTCGAGCAACCCTAAATTTTTTGGCAACCCTAATTTTTTGGCAACCCTAAATTTTGCAACCCTTCGAAGAAGGGGTGCGCCAGACGGATGCGAAGCATCCGTTGTAAGTAATACTACCCGCTTATAACCCTCAAAATTTTTCGACGCATGGGTCATTTTTGCGCGCACGGCTCAAATTTTTCGATCCCTACATTATAGTTGGGGCTTAGCCCTATTATTTGACTGTGTTTACGCTTTTTTTGTCCTTCCCCTTTTTTGCCTCCAGAAGACATTGACAGATACCCATGGGTACACATTATT
Organism: Trachelipus rathkii; assembly: GCA_015478945.1. Lineage (NCBI taxonomy): Eukaryota > Metazoa > Arthropoda > Malacostraca > Isopoda > Trachelipodidae > Trachelipus > Trachelipus rathkii. The sequence continues at coordinate 50,917 of JABUQX010008692.1, forward strand.
GACGCCACGTTAATTTTATTTTGTCGCTTCAAGGGTCAATATTTGACCCACGTTAGTAATTTATTTGTCATTTTTAACCTAATAAGGTGTGGCTTAGCCCTTTATTTTGATGTCTTAAGCTTGTTTGACCATGATATTTAGTCCTTGACCTTGCCATATACCATGGGTCATTTTTTGGCCCACGCCATTTTCCTGGACACTCGTGCCACACCCGTCACATTTTTCGTTCCTAACTTGAACGCTTGTATGGATCTATCCTAACTTGAACACCTACACACACACACAGTGCAGCAACTAACTATTGTACACTACACGTACTCACCACACACCACACTTATACACGACATTCTTGACACTACACTCACCCATAGATACTTACACTTACATTTACACTTATTCACAACATAAACACACGACCAACCCTTTGGTCTTCATGGGTCATTTTGACCCACGTAATTTTTGCCCTTCCTTTAGGGCTTAGCCCTTTTTTGATGTCTTAAACCTTGTTTGACCATGATATGTCGGCTGACCCTGTCATATACCATGGGTCAATTTTGACCCAAACGCTAACTTGATGGCGTTTAGATGGTTCCAATCACGCGTAAGAAGTATATAGTGGATCAGTTCTTATTTAGTGTTTCTTGATTATTCCTTATGAGTTATTAGAATGAGTTCAGGTGCTAGATGTGCTCTAAGTGAGTGCCAATGAGTGCCAATGAGTGCCAAGTGAGTGCCAATGAGTGCAAGTGAGTGCCACATAGTGCCAAGTGAAGGTGCCACATAGTGCCAACTGAGTGCCACTATTTTCAAGCCTTTTCTGCCTCCCCTGAGCCTAGAATACCCCTAATATTGGTGTCTACCCATTAGGTTATATGGTATGAGGAATCGAATTTGTGTATATTACAAGTTGCTAGAATAAGGCTTCCTACTATGAGTTAGTATTTTTCTAACACTTATAGCATGGCAGAATATATATCTAAAAAGAGCTACACATTTGAGACAGTGACCGCAAACGTTCAGGAGATCCATAGTGCGTCCAGGCTAGCCCTTACTTTTGGGACGTTCCGCGAAACCGCAGTGCCGCGTGTTGCGCCAGCACCTCGTCAGGCGTCATGATTATTACGACATGTTTACCACAGGCTCTGGCGTGCGCCGCATGAGCGCATTACGATTGAGTCACCAGCGGACGCGTGCGTTCTCTTGCTCAGATCGGCAAATATTATATTTTATCGGCAATTAATTTTATTATTGAGGCGCGAGAGAGGAAAAATATAGCATTATAGAATAGTCCAACTATTCCATAAGAATTTCTTCGGTCTTTTCAAGCCTTACTTAAGAGTCATTTCATTTTTACTACTATATTGGTAATTCGATAATTTTATTTAAAAACTATATACCTGTTACATACCTTAAAGCAGTAAATTCAGTAAATCAGTAGAAGTGTTATTACCTAACACCTAGTGGATTACAAATGCTTTTGTTTTACTGCTTTACTGCTATTGAACTGCTCTGCTTTAACTGCATTTACTCTCTGCTTTAAACTGCTTTAACTCATGTTTTACTGCTTTAACTTTCTGCTTTAACTGCTTTAACTCACATGTTTTTACTGCTTTACTCATATATTTATTAACATACATTACACTACCCTTACCTAAAGCAGTAAATCAGAAATCAATACGCAGGGTGGTTCACGCATAAGGGAGTTAGTAATGTCGATTTTATGATTTTAACTGGCTAATGCTTTTAATCTGCTTTAACTTTACCTTGTGCTTATTACTGCTTTAATTTCTGCTTTAACCTGCTTTTACTTTCTGCTTTACTGCTTTAACTTTCTGCTTTAACTGTTTTAACATTATGTTTTCTTTTAATATTTTTTTTATTTTTGTTTTTAATACTTTTTATTTTTGTTTTTATAATTTTTTTTAATTTTTAATTTGTAATGTATTTAGAATAAAAAACACACGGTAGTTTCTGAGTTTTATACTAAACATTGTTATTAATTAATAATATTGTACGAAATTTTATTAAAAACATGCTACACTTTACTGGCTTTACAGCTTTAATTATCTCATTATTCATTATTTGGCCACCTCACTATGAGTATATTGGGAATAGTGGATAGAAAATTTAATCGCATATATCCGAAGGTCCGGCTACATGTCTTGTAGCTGGTTGACAGCGCTTGATGTGTTTCCTTTCCTATATTAAATTTTTGGCTTGGGTGTGTTTGGCGGGGCCCGTGATGTTTATTGGTGTATTAATGTTTTTCTGGTCTTTTAAAGCTAAATTAAAGATGTAGAATTGTCAATTTCATGAAGGTCATATACGGTGCTTCTAGGGTCGTCTTGAGAGTACTAATATATGACTGGACACAAAATTTTGTATCTTAGATGATCATTAATGCCACAATTGAATTTGGAAATAGCAAAAGCGTTACAGTTTATTCTCACCATCTAAATATCTCTGTGTTTTTCATAACGCAGAATATTTTCATCAAAGCATACATATGCGAAGTTGCTCTATACTATAAGCACACAGTATTTTTTTTGTAGTTTGCTTAGAGTGTTTTGTCAGGAGCATGAACATGAGTACAGCACATTAAATTTGTATTATGGCAACAGATCACTAATTCATTGCTCTTCCCTTCTTCATAGAATGAAAAGTAGTTTCTTAAAAAGTATATAAAGAGGTTACTCGTTAATTCCTCCTACGGTTATTTGATGTTTGATCTTTACACAACCCATAAAATCGCACGCACGAGAGTGTGCTTCCAGAGTACCAACATTCCTGCTCATTAATGAATAGAAAACTGTATACATACCCTGAATAATGAGGTGCTCCTAGTTGACAAGAAGTATTTACCTATCTATAAAAAAATTTACTTAAAAGTTGAAAACTCTCATACTCACTTTAATAAACGGAACTCAATTAGTGAGGATGGACGCATAATTTTCGACCATATTGTATGTGAAGTCTGTTTTAAAATCTTATAAAAGGTAAATGTTATTTAAACAGGCCTCAGAGGTAAAAGCTACGTCGTTATATTTTGTAAACATCATTAAAACTCTCCAGCCTCATACAGTTTAAAAAAATTTGAAAAAATAAAAAGAAGTTACTACAGAGAGGAGAGGGAGGAGTATTCCTGCCATTACTCTTCTCCGTTATAGCTCCCCAATTGATATACTAGTGGTTGAGTGCCCCATGAGGCATAGAAGAATAGTTGCAGCTACTTTCCATATAAATGAGGTATGGAAGAAATGAAGTATAATAATTTAAATAACAGCATCTGTTAAAGCTCACAGAAATTTCAAGGTTCCTCTCTTTATCATTTCACAACTCAATATGGCCAGTTATGTCGTGTGCCCAATTATTACAGGGTCTGTACAAGCAAATAACAATCATACAGTTTCCAATCATTCACCACGCCACCCAGTTATCACGAAATATTACAGCCTACAAATGCATTGTGATGATTACAACCTCTGTTCACAGGTCAAGCAGCAACAGTTGCATATCACAACAGAATCCATTAACAGTCTGTGAACGATGACTCAATTATCTTTCCAAGCTAGCGTATCTCCTATAGCTTATAGATGATGCCTAAGAAGTTGAACAAATATAACCAAATATTGAGAAGAAGTGTATACTATAGGATATTAAATTCAGACGTTAAATCCATGAGAAAACGCCTCTTTATACGCAGGTATTGCCATACAAAAATTTGATAGATCTTAAAAGACTTGCATCTAATCCATCCCTACGTATTTCCGCTAACCGAATAATATTGTAAGATATTCCTAATATGATATAGTAACAAAATAACGTTGAAGTGAAAAAATATGAAGAGAAGTAGCTAATTAAATAAATATCCATGAGAGGAGAGCTTACACCCTAATAGAGTGACGTTAAATATCAGAGAATTAGCATTATATAGATAATCGTTAAAGACCATTCGGTAACCTTTGTGAATCGAGCAGGGCAAGTAATAAGTGTAATTAGATGAATGAATAGTTACACATGTGTTTATCAAATATTTGTGGACTTGATGGCTGATGCTCTTCATCTGAAAACAGGAAGAATATAGCCTGTAAAAAGGAATTGGAATGATATCAAACAAGAACTTCAGACTATTAATTTTCCCAGAAGTTTAATCTTAAATACAACGCGATTAGCAGACTTAGATAATATCCCCGTTACGCCAAGACCTGATTCAAGTCCATCAGGCACTTCTTACGCATCAGATAAATTTAAACGTGTTACCAGTAAATGAGGACGATATCAGATAGACATACTACCTTATAATAGGCCATAGGTGCTCGAGATTAAATCGTAATTAATATGACATTATACATATATATTATTCTCCGAACATATATTTCATATAATTTATATATATATATATATAAGAATAAACAGTATATATATATGTGTGAAATATATATATATATCTTGCTACATCTATATATATTATATATATTAATATATATATATTTAGCTGTAATGTTTGTGTATAAATAAATGTTAATGTTATTTTAAATCTTTTTCTCTTTCTTTATCCCTTGTGACCTAATATCACATATTTTATAATAGTGACACAATATATATATTAATATTATTATATATATATATATAATATATTAAATATAATAATATGTTAATTAATAAAAAAAAAAAATATTAATTAATATATATATTATATACTATTATATATAGTATACCATCATAGATTATATAACGCCTTAAACTCACTCTGTTGTCAGTTAGTACTACTATGAAAGAGGCGTATAGGATGGTAAGTTAGAATAAGGTATTACTTCAACTGTGAGGGAGACCAATAGCTTAATGTGGGGGTTTAGACTTTTTTTGTCTCTTTAAGGTATCAATACTCTAATAAGTAATATTGAGAAATAAAATAGTTATAAACATAGTGATTTGGAGGGTTTGAAGAGGCATTTACTCTAATAAGCATGGTAAGGTAAAAAAAGATTTCCTACACGGAAAACCATATCTCGCGCCCAGCTCTAATAGGCATATGGCTCTAGTTAGATTGTATCGGAATGATTAAATACAGCTGCTTATAGATGCAAGGTATTTATTCAATTTATATTTTTATACAAATTGAACTCAAACTCTAGATACTTGTGGTTGAGGCCAATAAAAGATAAAAGATCAGCTTACAGTTGCCGATGCTGTTCTTGAAATTATAGAGGACGAGCGGAGAACACCCCAAAATCATTTTGGACAGATTCAGGAAGTTGGAATTACAAGGGGTCGGGAGTTATCAGTGAACTGACTACTGGCGAGTTATGGTATTAGTTTAGTATAGCTATTACAATACATTTTCACAGTATTACATAATCGAGGCAATAGTTTTGACATTAAGAGTCAAGTTACTAAGTTAAAGACATCAGCATGCATGGTATTTTACTAAAACGTAATACTTTAAATTATATTGATTATACTTGGCAACTGCTAGGCTTATCTTATAAACTACGGTTTTCTTACCATAGCGAGCATAAAAGTCAACATCCTTTGAAATTAGGTGAAAGACTAGGGACGGTCATTTTGGTGGCTATCGCCAAATGCGCTATGAAAAAATAGAAAAATAAACTAAAGAGATAATTCAGGAAGATAGTAATAGCGATTATGTAAGGTAGTAAGTTTTCTCGAACAGGAAAGGTTTAGAAAAGGATAAGAAATGAAAGTCCGGTTGGACTACGTGAGTGGATGTTTTAATAGTTCACATATCTGCGACATTCAGTGATGATAGTTTTAAAAGTAAATATTTCTGGAAGATTTAATGGTGAAAAATAAAAGAGACGAGGATTATGGTTCATAAACAGGAAATAAAAACAAAAAGTAGAGGAGTTCAAGTCCTGTATATATACACACTCATGGAATATAAAATTGAAAAAATATTGGCTACGAGAGGCAAAAAAAAATAAGCAGTTACTTGTGAAATGGAGGGGATATCCCGCCAAATTTAATACTTATATAAAAGCAAGTGAAGTTAAGAATTATTAATCAGTTGACATTATAATCATGGAGAGTGTAGATCACTTTTTATATAAACTCCTGGCCTTCTTTCAGCCTCCTTGGATTTACATCTGATAATAATATCTCTTCGGATTATATTACAATATCTGTACTAGATGAATCCTATACAACCTTGAAAGAGAGGATACGAAGTAGGATTTATGTGAAATGAATATTAACATACGGACATAGAATTTAGCCTCACAATCTATTCTGGATGGGGGTGTACAGAAGTGTAGAATGTGTTTGAAACTATATTACAGTGGAAGATACTCGTATCTGAAAGGACTACAATTTGCAAAAGTGAATAGCACATTTTGCTAACAAAAGAATACTTCTTTGGGAGAATTTACTTTGCGTGGTCATATTTTTTCCAAATTCGGGTTTTACCTGCTATTTTTAGTCATTTTAAAAAACGTCTCTTTTGATATGGACTTGTAATTTTAATAATGTGTAAAGGACTTGGTATAGAGCAAAACTAAGAATTGCATACTTCTATTAATGTTGTAATGATATCTTTAGTTCCAAAGAAGTAATGTACAACTACGAGACCACTAAAAAAGGTACATAGTTTTTTTCCGATTATCGATAATCACCATTGGCAGCTGTAAACAATATTCGTAAGACGTGATGCTAGGAGTAATTGAGATAACTCATGATATAATAAATACGCCTTGTACAAGAATTAATTATATCAATTCCCAGGTCTATTAGAAACTCTTCAGAGTATTAAAGCTACCGGTGTTCGTAGTTTGAATAATAGTTCTATAAAGTTTTTCGAAAGTATAGAGTCGAGGTCACTTTATCATGATATTTGTTTCACATATATCAATTTTCTATATTATTTTTTATGCATAATCATAACTAAGTAAATGACAAATCGATTACTGATTTTTTTAAGAAAGACAATGGAAAAAGTGGAAAGTCCCGGTAAATACCGTCCGGAACAAAGTTAGTTCAGGCCGGAACCGGAACTTCTAAAAAATCGGGGTTCCGGCCGGAACCTGGCTCCGGTACATCCCTAGTTGCACACAAAGAAGGGTTAAGCTAGATTCGGTGAAGAAACTCAATAAGCAAGACATTTAAACATATTTAATTAAAGTATAAATAGAAAACTAACAATGTATAGTGTGTATTAAAAAGTATGATAGAAATAACTGCAATAAAGTTTGCAAGCAAGATCATTGATATATATCCACCACGAAGACTCAATAAAAACTGTCCCGTAGAGAACACTACAAAGCTAACATCCATTGGCAAACTTTAATTACTAAACAAAGCAAAAGCAAAATTGAAAAAGGTTTTAATGAAAAAAAATCCTAGGCAGTAAAAGATGAAAAATAATAACTTTTTTTCCATTATTTAAAAAAAAAAACTAAATTGGATCTAGTATAGTATTTTTTTTTGCATTATTTTTTATTTCAAAAATACATAAATATATACTTTATTATGGTGGTTGGGGCCTTATATATATTAATATTAATTATATAATTATATATTATTATTTCAAAGAGAAAGTTATTTATATATATATATATATATATATATATATATATATTATTACTCTACAAATAACTCAATATATACCATAAATATATTATGCATATATAAGTGTAGTAATTATATAAATATATAATATATATTAATAATATTAATATTATATATATATTAAAGAAATCTCACGTACTTATAAAACGAGTGACAGCTAAGAAACGTTTTCTTGATAGCTTCTTCACTTCAACACTCAAAACTTTCTTAAATTTCTCTCATCCATCCATTCCTTTTCTTATCTCCCTGCTCCGCCCACCTTGTACCTCCTTTCCCTCTTATATTACCCCTCAAAATTTTTGGGAGTTTACGCACCCTCCCTCTCCCTCACCTTTCCCCTTCAAAACTCGCAAACATAAAAAAAAAAAAAAGTAAAAAAAAATGGCTTCCAATATGTCTTTCGCCTTTTACAAATAAATCTCTGCAAGGATTTTCCATTTTTCATCATTGAAATGAAGTTCAGTATGTGATAAATAAAATTAAAATATGTAACATAATAATTAAATGTATTGAAAAAAAGTAAAATAACAAATTTAATAATAAAAATAATAAATGTAATAATAATATAAAAATAAAATATATTAAAGAAAAAAATTAAAAAACATTAAATTAATTGTAAAGTATTAAATTAAGTAAAATAATATGTTGTTAAATCAGAAATCTTTTTAAATGTATTGAAAAATAATTGAATACTTTGTTATTAAATAACTAATTTTTAAAAAAAATTAAGAGAAAATATAAGTATATAATTAAATATCTAAGACATATAAAATAAGAGTTGATAATAGGTAATAATAAAAATAATGAAGGTAGTAAATAAAATAATATTAATTAATAAGAAATTAATTAACTAATAGTAAATCAATTAATTAATCTCCCTAATTCATTTAATTATTTTTTACTCATAAAAAGAATGTAGTCTATACTGCCTACATTGCTATTTCTATACTACTACTACTACTACTATATATTTATAATAATAATTAAAAATGAAACAATTAGCCTAATAATATATAATAATAATAAATAATAATAATAATAATAATAATAATTAATATAAAATAATAATAATAATAATATAATAATAATAATATATTAATAATAATAATAATAAATAATAATAATAATAATATAATAATAATAAATAAAATAATGAATAAAAATGATTCTATAATAATAATTATAAATAATAATAATAATAATAATAATAATATAATAATAATAGATAATAATAAATAATACATTTTTCCACTTTATCCGTTTCCGAGTTCCTTCATAGGAGACTTTTTTAATAATTGTTACAAGTACGTTAATATTTTTCAGGTAATATAATAGATTTTAGGTTTAAATAAGCAACTTTTTTGGGTAGTTGGAAGTTTATTTCTTATAAATTATTATCAAATTTATATTATACATTAATATATATATATTAAATATATTAATATATATATATATATATTAGCTATATATATATATATATATATATATATATATATATATATATATATATATATATAATATATATATTATATATATATTTATATATATTAATATATATATATATAATATGGTATACACATTATTGACAATTAGCATAACAAGAATTGTGAGCTAGAATAATCCCTCTCTCGATGCGAAGAAAATGCCTAATGAAAATATATTCTAGGTATAAAAATTAAAGATTTTTATGCTAATACATTTGCTAATCTGATAGTCTGTCTGAATGTCTGAATTACGTCGCACATATATATATATAATATTAAATATATATATATATATAATATATAATATATATATATATAATTTATATATATATAATATATTATATAATATAATATATTATATATAATATATATATATATAAATATATATATAAATATATATTAATATTATATATATTATATATATATAACAATCAAGGAACCCGCTGAGACATTGTCTCTAAGAGATCATAAAAAGGACCTTTTTATAAGCACGTATTCTGAGGAGCTTGAATATCCGGCATATTTTGACTGGCTTCCATTGGCTCGATAAATATGAAAATTAACGTTTGCAATCGCTTTTATATATAAATAAAAAAGGGAAAGGTCTATTTAGTTTAAAAAACGAGGCGGCTAGTTGTCAAAGTGTGATATAATTAGAAGAATCTATACCATGTTTATAAGTGGTATCATGTTTTAGCTGATAAGACTTGGGAGATAACACTTTTATAATATAGAATTAACCAGTATTAGGCTTTATAACCACCTACGTGTCCCATTTAAGTATAAATATAATAAATCTAATAATATAATATATAAAATAATATATTATATAATAAATATAATCTAGCTTAAAATAAGAGTCTTACAAAACAAAAACTGCAAATGTTTCGGAGTGCTTTAATTGAAAACCTTTGCGTTTCATAAAACCTTTTCCTGATAGTAGGGGAAGTTATACTATAGTATCTACTCTTAACCCCCCCCCCTCCTTGATGGTTATAAATCAGAGCTAACAAACTCAATACAAAAATATCTATAGGATACAAATAAACAATCAAATTTCAATCGAATTTTGTAATCAAATATTCGTTCTCTCAACTCATTTCATAATCATAAAACAAATTTTTCATTCCTAGTCTGAAGAGAAGAATTATTATTATTATTATTATTATTATTATTATATATTATTATTATTATTATTATTTTTAATTATTAATTATTATTAAGTAGTAGTTAGTAGTAGTTAGTTTAGTATTTTATTCTAACGAAGAGAATCTATCGAATATTTAATAACTCATCTAAGCGTCTGTTCCTCTAACGGGAATATAAAGAATACCTATTAAAAGTAAGGGATACAGATATCATATTTCCGCAATATTGATGAATTTATAGTAATTACCTTTGCTTTAATACTATTAAATACATTGGCGGTGCGTAAGAATCTCATTTATTTTTAATCATATATTATATTATATATATATATATATAATATTATTATATATATATATTATTATATATATATATATATATATAATATATATATATTATATATTATATTATATATATATTATATATATATATATATATATATATATAGAGGGAGTACTGATAGTATCGGTATCGGTATCGTATCTGGTAGTACGGCCATTTTTGAATGGTATCGGTAATCGGTATCGGTTTAAAATGGCCGATACATTAGCCGCGATAACTGTCTTACTTTTTGGGTGAGTGAAAATTATGAGAAACTTTAGATTCAATAATAAAATCTAGTCGATATAGATAGCTAGTACCAAGTTTATGTTTTTTTTTTTTCCTTGATTTCTTTTTAATTCTTAAGATTTTTAGCGTTTTCTCCAACTTGGTCTTAGCGTAAAAAATTTACCTATTGGACAGCCAATTATTATAATTTTTACATGAATTTATCTACATTTAAGTAGTTGAATCAATATAGTAATTTTTTTTTGTGGCAATTTAGTGAAAGCTTGGTGAGTGCGTGAGTGTTTTTAAACTTTCTGGATTATTCATTTTTTAGATATTTGCTGTAAATAGGGTTTTATCGTTTTAATATTTAGGTTTTAGCGTACGAATAAATTTACCTCATTTCTCTCTATTGGTTTTTGTCTATTTGTTTGTCTTTATTTATTTTTATTTTTTTTTGTGATTGCGTGTGCGTGTGCGTGTGCCAGTGGCGTGTGCGGTAGCAGATTTGCCACAGGCGTGGCTTTTTTTGAGACTTTAGGCATCACATCAATTAGGCCTTTGACACTCTAAACTCTGCATCCATGGAATACTATACCTCTCTAACTCTAAACTTAATTTTATGCTTGTCTGAGAACCAGATGGCTAAGAATTCATCCTTCAACATCGTTTAATTATCCAACTATAACTTATTTATAATTTCCGATTTTAAGGGTGGATTATGTGCCTATGTAAATATAACATTCTATAACACGTCTCGAGAATCTCGATCTCCTAACTTCGAGTTCTGTGGCTTAAAATCTTGCTTCCTTCTACTAAAATATTATTTTTTTTTTTTTTTTTTTTTTTTTAATTTTTTTTTTTTTTTTTTTTTATGCTTCTGCTACTGTTCTCCTAACAGATACACATTTTCATGCCATCAGCAAATACCTCACAAAGCGTGATCGTGTCAAACAACAAACACTCTTCTATCCTAATAACTGGGTCCATCTTATTTATAGGGGATTTCAATGTACATACAATGCAAAACTGAGTAATTGTTGGGTATCCTACTAGATAGAATGCATTTAGAGTTGGGAAGGCCAAAAGGGCCTATCGAAAAACACATGGAGAAAAAGCACTCTCTTGATATAAATAAAATCATTCAGTATTTCTCAAAGATCTTGTGAGCAACTGATTTAAAGTAACGCGAGCACACATTTCTCGGAGTGGTCCCAAAGATTCTTGAGAACACACTTGACACTACATGTATCTATATCAGCTCTCCCTATTCTCGTCTATCTAAATACAACGCTTCACGCCTATTCGGTAAATTCTGACCAGCAACCATTTATCACTAATTTTAAATACTTCTCTCCAACGATCTCCGCATCCTGCCTATTGGGTTTTTCTGGAACTTTGATCGGGCCGATTGGGGGGCATTGCGTTGCTTCTCGCTAACTATAATTGAAGTGACTGCTTTTACTCTTTAAGAAATCTTCCAATTCTGCCAATATGTGGAATGCTCGTTATGGGTGGCCGGGTTCTATTCCTTCTTGACTATCTTTTCTGCTCTCAACTAAAAATATGCCATTGGTATTCGAATCGTGCCTTGTTTCCCTAGAAAAAAATGGCCATATAAATCTTTTTATATATAGACTTATTTGGGTGTTATTCTCTCATTATCACTACTCTTGCCAAATTTTTATAACATTCACACAGCTAGACGTAATCTGTTTGCAGGATTAGGCTTCTTCGACGGCAAAGCGTGGTACACTTTTCATTAAAGTCGAAATACGCGCTGACTGACTGTCCTTGGGATTGCTCACCTCACTGACAAACTCTCTCTGGCCTTTGCCAAAAACATCTTCTAACAACTTCTGTAAATCCTCCTTTCCTCCTTTTATTCGCTCTGATGATTCTGTTGTTTAATACTCCAACTGAAAAGGCCAATCAATCTCTCTTTGGCCTCCTATTTTAATTCTAATTCACCCTGGACGATTCTGGTATTCCTCTTCCTCCTCCTTCCTCCTCTCAAAGTGTCATATGCCTTACCTGTCATTCTTATTTGATTCATGGGTGCATGAGCTCCTGAAATCTATGAACGTTAGGAAGCGGGTGGCCCGGATGGCATTTTTCCTATCCGAGTTTTGAGGAAGTGTGCTTCCGTGCGCTGACCCCACCCCTCGTTAAACTATATTCTCTTAATACTAGCACTTCCCTCAGTGTTGGAATCGCGCATAATGTCCAACCTAATTCGAAATAGATTCTGCTTCTGATCCTTCTTAACTATCGCCCTATAGCTCTCACTTGTAATTCTTTCTAAGATTCTTTTGAAACCCTTTCCAACTATCATTCTTAAGATCTCGAGCAGCCAGCCGTACTGGTAATCAGAAAGAAGGGAAGGAGATTCCAATGATCTAAGAAGTGAGAGTTGGGAAGGGTTTTCAAAGATCTTAGAAATGAAATACAAGTGAGAGCTATAGGGCGTAGTTAGAAGGATCAGAGCAGAATCATTTTTTCGGAATGGTTGGACATATGGCCGCGCTTCCACCACTGAGGGAAAGTGCTAGTATTGAGGCATAGAGAATATAGTTGAACGAGGGTGGGGTCACACGGAAGCACACTTCCTCAAACTCGGAGAGGAAATGCCACCTGGGCCACCCGCCTTCCTAACGTTCGATAGATTTCAGGAGCTCATGCTAGCCTGATCAAATGAAATGCAGGTAAAGGCCATAGGAACTTGAGAAGGAAGAGGAGGAGGAAGAAGGAAATACAGAATCGTCCAAGGGTTGAATTAGAATAAAATAGGAGGCCAAAGAGATGATTGGCCTTTTTCAGTTGGAGTATTAACAACAGAATCATCGAGCGAATAAGAGGAAGAAAGGATGGATTTACAGAAGTTGTTAGAGATGTTTTGGCAAGAGGCCAGGAGATTTGTCAGTAGGAGAACCAAGGAGGTCAGCGCATTTTCGTTTAATGAAGTCCGCTTTGCTCGTCGAAGAGTTATCCCTGCAACGATTTTCTAGCTGAATAAAAATTGGCAAGAGTGATAGGAGAACGAGAATTTTTCCACACCCTGCATTGTTCTAGCCTGAATGGGCCAGGGAACAAGCACGAATCGAACCATTTGATTTGAGGAGAAAAAGATTTTAGTTCAAGAAGGAATGAACTGCTCATCCCATTAACAATTACAGTTCCCACTTTATCGGAAGAATCTGAGTTTCTTAGAGTCAAAGCAGTCACTTCAATAATAGCGAAGAAGCAACGCAATGCCCCCCATCGGCCGATCAAAAGTGCAGAAAAACCAATAGGCAGGTGGAGATGTTGGGGGTTTATTTGTGTATGGTTGTGTTCGTTTACGTGGGGTGGTGTATTTATTAGAGAGAAGGACTAAGTGTTGAATTACATAGGTCAAAGTGTGTTCAAGATCGGTTGGGACGATCGAATGTGTGTAGGTTATTTAATCAGTTGCTCCAGATGGTTGAGAATACTGTAATGATTCGGCTCCTCCCAACTAAATCAGTACGAGAGGAACCCCAACAATTAAGTTTTGTGTACATTGAAATCCCCTACAATAGAGGACCTCAGTATTTGGATGAGAAGATATAACAGTCCCGTCGCAAAAAGTAGTAAGGTAATCAAAAGGCCTGAAAATCTGTTCTGTTAGGAGAACAGTAGAGAAGCATAAGAATATTGTAGTAGAAGGAAGCAAGATTTTAAGCCACAGAATATCGAGTTAGGAGATTCGAGATTCTCGGAGAAGTGTTATAGAATGTTTATATTTACATTAGCACATACTCCACCTTAAACGGAAATTATAAAAATAAGTTATAGTTGATATTATTAAACGAGTTGAAGGATGAATTCTTAGCCATCTGGGTCTTAGACAGAGCATAAAATTAAGTTTAGAGTTAGAGAGGTAGTATTCCATGGATGCAGAGTTAGAGTGCAAAGCTCATTGGATGTTGGGTAAAGTCAAAAAAGCACGCTGTGCAAATCTGCTACCGCACACGCACACGACACGCAACGCAACGCATCACAAAAAAAATAAAAATAAATAAGAGAAAAAAAAAAAACAAACTGACAAAAACCAAAGGAGAAATGAGGAAAAATTTTATTCGTACGCTAAAACCTAAATTTTAAAACCATAAAACCCTATTGTACAGCAAATATCTAAAATATGAATATTCCAGAAAGTTTAAAAACACCCACGCACTCACATGCTCTCCCGAAATTGCGTACAAAAAAAAATACTATGATCAACTAATAAGTAGATAAATCTGTATAAATTAAAATAATGGCTGTCCAAATTAGGTAAATTTTAACGCTAAAGACCAAGTTGGAGAAACGCTAAATAAGTTAAAAAGGAAATCAAGGAAAAAAAAAACATAAACTGGTACTAGCTATCTATAATCGAACTAGATTTTATTGTCTAAAAAGTTTCTCATATTTTTCAATCCAAAAAGTAAGAAGTATCGGCTAAGTATCGGCCATTTTAACCGATAGATACCGATACCAAGAAAATTGGCCGATACTACCGATACCCGATA